>CAEFZY010077571.1:0-16528 GCA_903066815.1 Brachyrhaphis roseni
CCCGGAGGAGCTGGAAGAAGTGGCTGGGGAGAGGGAAGTCTGGGCCTCCCTTCTGAAGCTGCTACCCCCGCGACCCGACCCCGGATAAGAGGAAGACGATGGATGGATGGATGGATGGACTTGAAGTCAGAGAGTCGATGTTTCAGCGATCAGCTGAATGATCCATGTAGTGAGAAGACGAGCAGGAGGAACGGAGATGAAGAGGGTCTGAAGGTACAGGGCAGTGTAGCAACATGAAGGAGGTCAAACAATATGGCAGGTCGAGGTTATGAACCGCTTTGAAAGTTAGGAGTATTGTATAGTTGATGCGATATGAGCTGGTAGAACAGGTGTGATGTGATGGAATGAAGCAGTGATGATACAAGCTGCTGAATTTTGAACTAATTGTCATTTATGGAGAGTTTTCTGTAGCAGACCAACGAGGATTACAGTAATATAATCCTCTTTGGTCACTTCTCACTTCACACAAGTGAGAAGTGACCAGACTGTGGACCAGAACAGCAGAGGAGTGAGGGAACGACGGCGACGTTATGAATATATCGCAGATGACAGTCGGCTGACCGAGTGATACTACTGACCTGGGAGGCGAAGGAGAGGCTGCTGTCGAGGATGACACCCAGAGAAATGGAGGAGTTATTAAGTTTACTTAGTATTGATTTAGTACCAATAAAGAGACGTTCAGTTTTATTGCAATTTAATTTAAGAAAGTTGAGTGAACCAGTGTTTTATTTCAAGAAGACAATCAGTGAAAGTGGAAGAACTAGGTTTGGTTGAGACATAGAGCTGGGTGTCATCCACATAGCAGTGAAACTGAATACTATGTTTGCTAAAAATTTAACCAAGGGGGAGAGGGTAAATGATAAACAGCAAGGGTCCCAAGACAGAGCCCTGGGGAACACCTGAGGAAACAGGAACAGGATGAGAGGTGAATGTACAGCCTCAGAGGAACGACTGAAACCAGTTCAGAGGTGTATTTACAATACCAAGAGAGGATAATCTGTCAAGGAGGATGTTATGAGAGATTGTGTCAAAGGCCGCAGTCAGACCAAGCAGAAGGAGTTTGGATAATAAACCTGAGTCACCAGCAAGGAGGAAGTCATTGGTAACGTGAAGAAGTGCTGATTCGGTACTGTGGACGGAAACCAGATTGGAATTGTTCCTATAAATTATTGCTGGATAGATGAGAATAAAGTTGAACAACAACTGCTCTTTCAAGAATTTTAGAAATGAATGGAAGATTTAAGATAGGACGGAAATTATTGAGGTCATTTGGATCTAAGCCAGGTTTCTGAAGTATTCGGGTTATAGCAGCTGGTCAGAGGATCAACACCAGTGGTAAGGGAAGAATATATGATGTCAGTGATGATGGAGAGGAGAGGGAGCTTTAACAAGAACAGGTGGAGGAGGATCCAAATGACAGGTTGAAGATTTTGATGTTTGAATTAATTTGGTGACGTCATCGACTGAGGACCGAAAATGAATTAGGACATCTGGAACTGGAACAGATGATGTTAAGGCAACAGTGGGTAAGAGTTGCTGGTGGATATGTACTATCTTAGAAGAGAAAAATTATACCAGAGTGTTACAAAAATCAGTCAGTGGGTAATATGACTGAGCAACAAATTAAATCCAAGACATGTCCTTTAATATGGATGGGAAAATTGCTGTATTGCTGGAGTCCAAAACTGTCCAAGCAGGATATGAAGTCTTAGAGAAGTTTGTTCATTATCCACATGAATGTTAAAATCCCCCAGAAGTGTTATGTTTGGTGAGATTGTAGAAAGATGCATAAGGAAGCCAGCAAGCTCAAAAATAAAATCCGTATTATACTTTGGAGGGCAGTACAAGGTGGCAATTATAGTGATAGTTGGTCCAGAGAGCTGACATACAGTTGCTTCAAACGAATGACAGACGAACAGTTACAGGCCTGACCTCCACTTCTCGCTGTAGATTATTGCGAAACTTCCCCTTCTGCCAGAAAAACGTGGTTGAGTGATGTAAACAAACCCTGGAGGAGTATCGTTGAGTGGAGCAAAGTCGTTTGGATGTTGCCACATTTCAGTTAAGCACAGAAAATCTTTCGGTCAGAGATTATATCCTGCACAAGATACACTTTACTCGTGAGCAAGTGGATGTTGAAGAGACTGAAGTTGATGTTTTTATTGTGATTGACAACCGCGATAGCTGACCGAGCCAGTTGGGCAAACACACTGTGCTCATCGCAGCGACCGGTGTTCCTGTGGACGACGAACAGCAGACCAGGTAGATTTAATGGAGTTATGTCCGTCACAGCAGGAAATCCAGCAAGAGCCTTGATGGGTGTATTTCTGACAGGGCAGGAGGAAAATATCCTGGTGTAGGAGCAGAGCTGATGGTGGTGATCTATGCAGACGTAAGCAGATCTTAAAAAGCTCAGTGGCAGAGTACTGGAGGAATGCTGTCGTTATTCAGGGTTTTAAGAAAAGTATGTCTCTGTAAAAGAAAACAAGAATCTTATTGTCAGATTTCTGCATTCCTCTTGACTTTTGCTCTGCATTTGTAACCCACCTGACTGCCTGAACCAAATCCCATTTCCTTTAATTTCCAGTTTGAATGCTGCTGCCTCACTGTGGCTTCATTTGTTCACTAAAACAACCTGACACAAACACACTTGCATTGACTTCTGCATTAAATTCAATACCCAATGGTTATTATGACCATGAATAAATACTAGTTGTACTACAACATATTTCAACTCATGACTCCATGCAGGTCATAGTTCTGATCAGTGCAAAGTACCAGCTAGTTACTAAAACAGATGGTGTGTGTACCCAAAGCAGCCAGGAGTCATGGTTTGTTAATGAGAAACAGGACTGTTAAAAAATTAAAAAATGGGGTAGAATAATGGATGTTTTCACTCAGTCAGGGATAAACGTGCTGATCACTGGTGCTGATAAATTGATTGGTTAAAGAGTTAAGGAACAATGAAACACTTTGTATGTTAATGATCCAAATAGTTCATTCTACAAATCCTGTTTGAATAAATAAGTGAATGATTCATTCAGGGGGAAATCCACATTTCAGTACAGCCCATCCAAAGAACAAAAGACAAAGGAACATTCAAGACATTGGTAGACAGGTGCAGCCCTGGAGGTGACACCTTTTCATTAGATGAGAATAACCACATTAAGGAAAAATCATATCTCACACTGTTTCCTACTGGACACATAGTAGGGTTGCACAAAACCTTTGCGCATGACAGCAATATATAGACAACATAAGGAGAGAAGGCAGTGAAGGGGGTGAGGTGTATTTATAGCCATATAATGTGTGTTCAGACTTGTAAATAAGTCTGTGAACACTGTTCCCTCCACCATAGTCTTTGATAATTGATGGAGCATCATCAGCGGCCTCAGTAGATCCCTGATTCAAGTAGTGAGTTCTTTCTCAATGGTGAAATCCAAACAGTCAAATAAGTGGTCAGTCCAACCAAACCAGCAAGATCCAGGAGCCTCAGCTGTCCTGCAACTCTCAGCAAGAATTCAGCATCTGAGTCTGCAGCACATTCCCTCGTTCGGTGGCCTCTCAATGGTCAGAACAGCTGCTCATGTTTTCTGGATTTCACAATATGCCAGGTAACCGCCAACTCCAAAAAGCAGAAATCCTGTTATTAAAATTCCAGTTGTGTTCACATCTTCAACATCCTCGACCAACAGTAAGGACAGACACACTACCTTCCACTTGCCCAAGAATCCAAAGTGTATTGAACTGCATACTTCCTCCCAGGGCATCCTGTGATTGGTAGGAGCGGAGCAGGATGCAGCAGGATGCAGCGCTCCATACACTCTAATTAGCATCTGCATCTTACGTTCTTTCCTTTCTCAAAATGATATGCTTCCTACTCCTCTACTTACACAATAATAGATTAACACAACTTTATTGCTCGTTCTGTTTTGGATTTCTCTGTGTATGTATTAATTAAATGCAGACGAAGCAAATAACTTTGACCTGGTCTGAGTTTCGGGTGGGGTTCAGGCTATAGATCGAAACTCTAGCTAAAGACACGTCCTTTAATGAGTAATTAGATAAAGCATTTAAAAACTGAACAATGTATGTTATGCACTATTTAAGACATTCAGAGGGACTGTAGGCTTAAAAAGAAGAATGGTCGACCTGTTCTAAATAAAATGCATTTGTTTTCAAAACTTATTGTGTGATCAATATAGGACTATCTAGTTTATTTACTTTGGACCAACATTATTAGCTTTTTCTTCTTTTGCTCTTTCTTTTGGTTTGTATTTCCTTTTAAATACTGTAAAGCACTTTGTATTGCCTTGTTGCTGAAAATGTGTCATAAATAAAATTACCTTTTACCTTTACCATCATTTTAACTACTGTATTTCAGAACTCATATTGGCAAACCAAAGTTCTCGTTCTGGAAAAAAAATGGTATTGAGAAAACCTGAGTGTGAGTAGTTATGTTGTGTCCTGTCTAAAGACTGTAGAGAAACCTCAGTCTGCCTTAATGTTTGCACAAAAAGACTCAGTTGAACAGTGAGCTCCACCTGTCGGTTGCATATGCAACATGTTGATGATCTGCAGCTGCCAAGCTTCTGGTGTAGCAACTGGTCAATGGGAGATGAACACAGAAATTAAGCTAAAATTAATATTACATTTTCTGTTCTTTTTTTCAGATTTTCCACACCATTATTTTTGTTAGTAAGCTAGATGTTGCTCATTGTTTTGTCTTCTACCAACAAGAGATCTCTGTTCTGGAAAAGAGGGAAACAGAAACTTTAAAAACCAAAGGGAGAGCCAATGAACCAGAACTTGGACAAGTAAAAGGAGAGTATGGATTTGAACCTTTGCTGAATGAATACCACATTGTACTAAAGAGATGGATATTGTAATGGGGACAGATTCTGGAGCTCTTGAAATAAAAGAAGAACCAGAGGAACTAGAACTGCAACAAGTTAAAGAAGACTGTGATCAATCAGGATTTCAGCACATGGTAAAAATTGAGATTGAAGACATCAATCAAGATGAAAACCAGGATGCACTGAAGCAGGAGACGGATAACTTAATGAGAGGAAACTCTGCACCTGTCGAACTCAAAGAGGAACTAGTAGAACTCAAACCTAAACAAGTAAAGGAAGAGGAGCATGGATCAGGACCTCGGCAGATGGCAGAGAAAGAGTCTGAAAGCATCAGTCAGGATGAATACCAGGACATATTAAAGCAGGAGACTGATAATTTAGTCCTAGAGGTTTCTAATAGTGAAACACACCAACAACAAACACCAGAAGTAAATGCAAACCAAATCCTCTTACAGAACTTCTCTAAAGTAGAACTTCAGGAAATAAAGACTCATGAAGCTTCAGAAGCCAGTAAAGATGATTGGCAACAAAAAATGGCTCAGAAAACTAGAGGACAAAATGCTGATGTAGAGAAAGGGATGAAGAGCAGAAAAACTCATCATGGTAAACAATGTAAAGAGTGTGGAAAATGTTTTAAATGTAATAGTGATTTAACAGTTCACATGAGAACTCACACAGGTGAGAAGCCTTTCTCATGTGTAACCTGTGGGAAATGTTTCAACCACAAACATAATTTGAATAGCCACATGAAAACTCACACTAGTGAAAAGCCTTTCTCATGTGTAACCTGTGGAAAAGGTTTTAATCAAAAAATTAGTTGGAAATGCCACATGAGAACTCACACAGGTGAGAAGCCTTTCTCATGTCTAACCTGTGGGAAATGTTTCAATCACAAACATAATTTGAATAGCCACCTGAGTAGTCATACAGGTGAGAAACCTTTCTCATGTCTGACCTGTGGAAAATGTTTCATTCAGAAGTTTAGTTTGACTATTCACATGAGAACTCACACTGGTGAGAAACCTTTCTCATGTATAACCTGTGGAAAATGTTTCCGTCATAAACATGATTTGAATCGCCACATGACGACTCACACGGGTGAGAAGAAGCCTTTCTCTTGTTCAATCTGTGGAAAAGGTTTGGTTCAGAAACGTAATTTGAGTGTTCACATGAGAACTCACACAGGTGAGAAACCTTTCTCATGTATAACCTGTGGAAAAAGTTTCATCCAAAAACGTAGTTTAAATAGTCACATGATAAGTCACAGAAGTGAGAAGCTCTTCTCATGTATAATTTGTGGAAAGGGTTTCAATAAAAAATCAAATTTTTCCTGCCACATGAGGATTCATACAGGTGAGAAGCCTTTTTCATGTCTGACCTGTGGTAAAGGTTTTAATCAAAAGAGATTTTTGAATACCCATATAACAACTCACACAGGTGAGAAGCCTTTCTCATGTCTAACTTGTGGAAAAGATTTTATGCAAAAACATAGTTTGAATAGCCACATGAGAAGTCACACAGGTGAAAAGCCTTTCTCATGTTTAACTTGTGGGAAAAGTTTCATTCAAAAACGTAGTCTGACAAGTCACATGAGATATCACACAGGTGAGAAGTCTTTCTCATGTGGAACTTGTGGAAAGAGTTTCAATAAAAAATCTACTTTTACTAGCCACATGATAACCCACAAAGGTGAGAAGCCTTTCTCATGTTTAAGTTGTGGAAAAAGTTTCATTCAAAAACGTAGCTTGACTAGACACATAAGAACTCACACAGGGGAAAAGCCTTTCTCATGTATAATCTGTGGAAAGGGTTTCTATAAAAAATATAGTTATACTTACCACATGAGGATTCATACAGGTGAGAAGCCCTTTTCATGTAAGACCTGTGGAAAAGGTTTTAATCAAAAAAGATTTCTGAATACCCACATGCTAGCTCACACAGGTGAGAAGCCCTTCTTATGTCTAACCTGTGGAAAAAGTTTTATTCAAAAACGTAGTTTGACTAGCCACATGAGAATTCACACAGGTGAGAAGCCCTTCTCATGTATGACCTGTGGGAAAGGTTTCCTTCAAAAATGTAGTTTGACTAGCCACATGAGATCTCACACAGGTGAGAAGCCTTTCATATGCGGAACTTGTGGAAAAGGTTACAGTCGTAAACATAGTTTGATTAAGCATCTTACAACTCACAAAATAGAATCCTTTCCCATTTCGTACTTGTAACAAAGGTCTCTGTAGCTGTATTTTACCTACTGAAACTTGTAAAAATGTAATTAGAAACTTTAAAATTACCCTTACAAGTCGGAAGGCTTCATTGTTATTAATGTTGCTGCTGAATTCAAAGACATTTAAATTCTCTTACATTTGTGCAAATCTTTGAATAATTAAACCTACTTTTGCAGATAAATATAACTTTTGAGGTCTGTGCTCAGATTTTCAGACTTTCTGGTGCTCACATTGTTTAGACCTACTGTACTTGTTCTGGCTCATTTAACGGGTGAATTTAGCTTGAGACCCCTGGCATAGATAAGAGTTAATAATTATACATGATAATAATGACACTTTGACCTCACAATATGAACTCTGAAGTAAGAGAGTGGGTCTATTGAGAGTGAAAAAACAACTGGAGATGTAACACAAATGCACTGAGCAGGTGACTGTGGCATCAGAAGATGCTCCTTTAAATGAGTCTGAGATGGGAATGAAGAAACATCGGATTGGTTTCAGTTTTGGTCTGAATATTCAGTTGAATCTACAAATAGAATAAGACATAATAGCACGACCCCTGAAGTAGGTGGGATCTGAACTCAGCAGTGGGACGTTTATCCACAAGGCAGATCAAAGTTGAAACTCTTACTGTCAAATGATTTTCTTTGTATTTGACATTTTGTGAAAGGTTTTTAAATAAATATAGATATTGAACCTTGTTGTCTTCTACTCTTTATTCTGAGGTGGGTTTTTAATTCTTAAAAATATGAAAATGGGAAGATCAAAGTTTGTTGCTTTTGGTATTCTTTTTAGTAATCTATTGTTCCTGTAATAGTTTGTCAGTTTCTATCAGAAGGATGTTCAGGAAAAATAACTCCATAAAGATTAATGTCTGGTAATGGGATGCTTTGTAATAAATTGCCATAATAACAGTTTTGCTTTGTCTGTTTTTTGAAATGATGCCTGATGTAAAATCAGTGATGTGAAATAAAAGAATAATAAAGAAACATTTCTCTGTATTTAATCAGTGACAACTATTAAAATGAGTGAACATGCCTGTCGCTGGCGCAGGTATATGGCATGTGACTAAATTATATTAATGTTCATCAATAGATCAGTCTGTCTATCAATTCAATACTAAACTCAGTCAAACTGAGTTCGACCAGGGTTCCATTAAAGTCGACAGACTGAATCATATGAATCTGCGTCTGCATGACCTTCAACCTTCTCGATTATTTGCTGGGAAAATTTAAATCAAACTACCAAAAAAATCACTGAATAAAAAATACAATTATTTATCTGAAAAATAACAGCTCTCATCATCTTTCCAAGTATCCTGGTTCATCTGTTCCAGGTTGTTACCTTAATGCTGAGTTCACTGTGACTCTAAAAGCAGCACCTGTAGAAAATGTAAATCTTTATTATCATGAGCTCCTGCAATCAGTTGTATCTTGAAAATGTTTTCAGCTGTGATGCTCCTTTTTTTGGTCAATAAAAAATGAACAGAGAACCAACATCTGCAGATAATAAGCTAAAATTGTAATATTCCATTTTCTGTTTTCATTTTTTCAGATTTGACACATTATGTCTGTTATCAAGCAAGATGTTCTTGCTCATCATTTTATCCTCAACCAACAAGACATCTCTTTTCTGAACCAGAGGGAATCTCTGAAAACCAAAGGGAGAGCAGAGGAACCAGAACTTGTACAAGTGCAAGAAGAACATGAGTCCAAACCAGAACTTACTGCACCGAAGCAAGAGATGGATAACGCAATAGGAAAAGATTCTGCAGCTCTTGAAATCAAAGAAGAGCCAGAGGAACTAGAACTGCAACAAATGAAGGAAGATGATTATCAATTAGGATCTCTGCAGATTGTAAAGATTGAGGTTGAAGACGTCAGTCAGGATGAAAACCAGGATGTACTGGACCAAGAGATGGATACCTTAATGGGAACTAATTCTGAATCTCACCAAATCAAAGAGGAACCAGTAGAACTAGAACTTAAACAAATAAAGAAACAGGAAGATGGATCAGGAGTTGAGCAGATGGCAAACATTGAGGCTGATGGTATCAGTCAGGATGAAGACCAGAAAGTACCGAAGGAGGAGATTGATATCTTAATCCTAAAGCTTGCTGATAACCACCAACAACCGGAGCTCAATGGAACCCAAATCATCTTTCAGAACATCCCTGAAGCCAATCATCATCAGGGAATAAAGATTAACGAAGCCTCGGGATCCCGCAGAGATAAACAGCAACAGAAGACCAGAAGTGAGAATGAAGAGCAAAGGATGAAGGGCAAGAAAATTGAGAAGGATAAAACATTGAAACAGTGCAAAGTGTGTCATAAAAGTTTCAAATTCAACTGTGGATTAACAGTTCACATGAGAACGCACACAGGTGAGAAGCCTTTCTCATGTATAATCTGTGGAAAGTCTTTTAATCAAAAAGGTAATTTGATTAGCCACATGAGAACTCATACAGGTGAGAAGCCTTTTTCATGTCTAACCTGTGGAAAAAGTTTCAATCAAAAACATATTTTGAATTGCCATATGAGAACTCACACAGGTGAGAAACCTTTCCCATGTATGACGTGTGGAAAATGTTTCAGGCACAAAAATGATTTGCATAGCCACATGAGAATTCACACAAGTGAGAAACCTTTTTCATGTTTAACCTGTGGAAAGGGTTTCAATACAAAGCGTAATTTGACTAACCACATGACAAATCATACAGGGGAGAAGCCTTTTTCTTGTATAACCTGTGGAAAAAGTTTCAATCAAAAAGGTCACTTGAATAGACACTTAAGAACTCACACGGGTGAGAAGCCTTTTCCATGTATGACGTGTGGAAAATGTTTCAATCAAAGAGGAAGTTTGACAAGCCACATGAGAACTCACACAGGTGAAAAGCCTTTTTCATGTATAATTTGTGGAAAGGGTTTCAATGCGAAACGTAATTTGACTAACCACTTAAGGAATCATACAGGTGAAAAGCCTTTCTCATGTGGAACCTGTGGCAAAGGTTTCAGTCATAAAAAAAGTTTGATTAACCATGTTATAATTCACACAAAATAGAAGCCTTTCAAGTCACACAAAGTCATGTGACTGGGGCGAGGAATGTAGCTTGTTAACCGTAGCTCCACACGTTTCCCTGATGTACCTTTCTTTTTCCACATATGTGATCTTACATGTTTACCAAGAAGAAAGTGATGGTGACATCGTCACAGAACCAATCTGTCAAACAAGCTCAAAAACAAATGAATGTCCACTCTGTTGACAGTGAAGAAACTATTAACCTAGTTAAGCTAGCAGTAGTGGAAGCCAGAACTACGCCAGTGGAAGAAGTGGTTGCCCAACTTTCAGCCAAGACACAAGCCACAGTGACAGATCGCTGAAAATCTGGCTGAGATGGTAACCATCTGAGCAGAGTGTTTAGAAACCACTAAAAGCCGCCTCTCTACATTTGTGGGCAAGCTAACAACACTGTGCATCACACTGGAGGAAAAAGTAGCTGATTTGGTGGAGAGGTCGGCCAGAGACTACATAAAGATAGATGGGATTCCCAAAAGCCCTGAAACGGCTAACCTTCTCACCATTTGCTCAATGCTATCCTGAAGTGGTTCCTGGAGATACCATCAGTTGAAATCTTACGAATTGGTCCAACAGGGAAAAATTTCAACCATAAGCCAATTCTGTGTTTCCTTCTGCTGACATTTACTGACAGAGATGGGTCCAATATTTATATATATATTTATATATATTTCTGCCTGTTGTGCTCGTAATCTGCCAGTCAAACGCTGAAGCGTATCAGTAATGCTGCTCCATCCTGTTTGGTCACACCCACCACCTGAATGACTTGAATCATCGATGGCGTTCTGTTATACGAAGGGACTGGATGAACAGAAACCCTGAAAGGATTTATGGATCTTTTTTGAATAGAAGAACTCGATTGTGAATTTAAACTTGGTGAGCAAAACTCTAGGAATCTTAAAAAAATACCAAAAGTTCACCTTGCAGATATTTTTTCAAAGGTAAGTTACACTAATTTCTGTTATATGATAAGCATACAATGTTACTCAGTTATCAGCTTGTGTTAAATGTAGTAGCTATGAAATTCCTCATAACTCCTGGCACACATGGGTGCTATCTTCATTTTAAAGTTTGCTTGGTTGCGCTGTAAAGTCAGTTGATTCACTTATATGTGTTACTATTATCTGTGGATGATGTGAGATTTATGGATGGGCTGTTGTAAAATACAGAATCATCTTTAAATGTTAATGAAACACAGAAATATTACGGACAGTAAAACCGCTATGGACCGTTGTTACCTGCAGGAGCTGACATGCTCTCAACATCTGCACCCTTTTTAAAACGCATCCCTTTCCCTCAACTCGTCCAGAAGTGAAAACTCCCTGAAAGACGGACGTGAGTAAGAAGATGCACTGAATATAAGACGGACCTGAAAGCTTGTCTGTGATTCTCTTAAGTAGTTCAGACCTGAGTTCATTCAAAAAATCTCCTGGGAATGATATGGAGCATTATTCTATGACTGATTCACTTTTCTCTCTTTAGTTTTATTTAGTAAAATACTGTGGTTTGATTCTGCTGCATGTTGAGTTAAAATTCTCATTGCTACAGTAGTATTAGCCAATTTTATTTTGAATAGGTTTGGTCTTTTGATTTATGGTCACATATTCCACAAAGAATTTTTCTGCAAGAATGTAATATGAAATTTGTTATGGACAGTTCGTAGATTTTCATCTACTGGTTGAAATATTCTGTTATTTTTGAAGGCAAGATCAGAAAAATAGACATTGATAAGAAGTTAAATCTGTTTGTGTAAGCATTGTATTTTCAGATAATAACTTTATGCCACAACTGGGTGAAAACAAAACTCATTTTGTGTTATTTCAAGTGAATTGATGAAAAAGTATTTACATTTTATATATAATTATGTTGACTAGATTATAGATTTAGTTGACTAAATTTTATTAAACTTGGTTGACTACAATAATTTCTTTTGGCTAAATGTAAATAAAAATTTGCTGTAGAAACTAAACACTGCATTGTGTCGATTTTTGGTAAATGTCTGATCCACATGTGACTTATGGAGGTTTGGGGCTGAGGAGCGGTGAGTATGCTCCTCAGTGAGGAGGAGGAGGAGGAGGAGGAGCAGCCATGTGAAGAGAAACTGGATCTTCACTGAGAGTTTGTAGAAGACTGAAGGAAACCAGGAAGCTGCACAGAGGGTGGGATCCAGACTGGTACCTTTAAAGCAGCCATTCTTAACCACATTTGGGCCTCCGGCGCCACCTAGAGGTCTGCAAGAAACTCCCAGGATTCTATGACTGATTCACTTTTCTCTTTTACTCTTAGTAAAATACTGTGGTTTGATTCTTTTGCATGTTGAGTTAAAATTTTCATTGCCGTGATGTAGTGAAGTTTACAGAAACCAAAGATTTTACTGTGAGGATTCAGGCGCTGAGTTACAAGTTTCCACCACTTGGTGGCAGTAATGTGCTGTCAGTTTTTTAATAAGCTCTAATGAGCAGAAGAAGAAACCAGGCGGTACTGGAGACATTTTAATATGTAACAACCAGTGGATAAAGTGGATCAGGATTTTGCTTTATGGCTTCAACAAAAACCAAAACCCAAAAAACTCAAAGCTGCTGGAGGCTCTGGCAGTGACCCTTGACCCACCGGACCAGACCGGTTCTGATGTGTCTCATGAGGAGGAGAATTAAAATAGAAGGTCTTAGTTCATTGAAAGATAAACTGTCATGTTTATTTATTTGTCATGTTGCAGTTTCAAATTAATTTGGAGATTATAAAGCTATATTTTCATTTGCATTTTAAATTGGTTTGTTTACAATACATTTAATTTCAGTTATCTATTTTAATGTATTGATTTTTGAGAACATAATTTAATTTAACCAATTTCCAGATTTTCCCCAGTTCTGAGTCTTAAGTTATCTTGATGCATGAAGCATATTATATTATATATTTACAGCCACTCTAGATATAAAAAAGACATTTCTGTCAAAAACCTGACATTTTTTTAGAAAAAACTAACTCAGTCAAAGACTTTCTAGAAAAAAAGTCAGCATTTTTAATGTTCAATATTTTCAACTTTTCAATACAAATGTTGATGTTTTTCAGAGTTTTTTCTTCCTTTATTCCATCTACAGTGGTTCATGGTTAAAGGCTGAACATGAGCCTCTACTCTTTGATCCATTCTGGCCTGTTCAGATGTTTTATGTGCAGGTGTTACGTCCCGCTACTCCTTCTTTTTTTTTTATCACAGGTTACGGGAGAGCAGAACGTAATGATGTAAACCAAAGGAAAGAAAACCTGACAGAACACAGTGTGGTGGAGGCTGACCTTCGATGTCCCATCAGTAGATCATGTTCCTCGATCAGAAGGACGAGGCCTTGTGATCCCACGTCCATCAGACGCTCCGTTTAATCGTTTAATTTTCTTCTTTTCCTTTTTTTGTCTTTAAATATGTAGTTTTTCTAAAAACGCACCACTCCTGATTTCCTTCCTTTAGCATCCAGCCGGTTTTCCCAAAAACAAATCAAAACCAAAAGAAAACAAACTTCATCCCGGCCAAAACCTCCGGCGCTGCCCTGTGGGTGGATCCGTCCCGAGGTGAAGGTTCTCTTTTCCGTCCAGAGCCTTTACTGCACCATACATTCAATTAATTTTCTTTCAAAACTCTGCTGCTGCAGCAGCTTCATACCATCACTCATCATCTCAGCTCCGCCCCCTACTGGCGAACCGTCAAAAATAAAAACAACAATCAGGAGACGGAAGCAAAATGTGAGCAGGTTTGATACAAATGATACATAAAACGCTTTGTGATTATCACATTACTACAAGTTATTACATAAAGCTGCGTGACCAGGTGGGTGGGTTTAAACTCTTACCTTGACGTGAAGCTGATTCCACACAAGTGGTTGATGTAAATATCCGTGCAGGTCAGCCTGTGTCCAGTTTGAGAGAAAGGAGGCGCAGCGCTGAGATCGATCTGCTTCCCCGGCTTCAAATGCTTAAACTAGAAACTTATGTTTTCAGAATAAGTTTGCTCCGCCAGTGAAACGCTCAGAGCAACGGAGAAGCTTGCAATCCGGATTAAATACATTAAAAAAGTAAAAAAATTTTCTTATTAATTTTTCTAAAAACAAAAACAAGCAGCACTTGGCCTGGTGGGGGGGCTAGTAAAGCATGGCGGGCAGCCAGGCTTATAACGAGTCGGCGACTGTGGCTGTATGGTAGAGTAGTTGTCTTGCGATCGGAAGGTTGTAGGTTCGATTCCAGCTTCCTCCTGCCACATGTCGATATGCCCCTGGGCAAGGCACTTAACCGATCGGTGTGGGAATGGGTGAATGTGACTCTAGTGTAAAGCGCTTTGAGTGGTCAAAATGACTGGAAAAGCTATAAGTTCAGTCCATTTACCATTTAATACACTGGAGGAAACCCTGGATACACCAGGTGAGGCAGCAGAGAGCCGAGCCTCACCTGGACTGATCAACCTCAATAACTGCAGTGGCTGCCATTACCAGAGCATGATCCTCCTGTCTGAACGTCGTCAATAAAATGGTTAAAAAACATTTAATATATGAACTGATTTTACATCATTTAGCTTATCTATATAATGTACAGTGTTTTTGTCACCAGCTGTGTGTGTAACGTGTTTCGTGCTGAGCAGCGATCAGAACCAGAGAACAGATTGGAGGTGAGGCAGGCAGTTCTCTGGCCTCATGGCAGGGGGCGCTCATGATCCCAGACATTGGGACTCTACTGCAGAGTAAGAAACAGTAACAGCCAGCTAGCCACGGAGCTAGCCACAGAGCTAGCCCTAGCCATGGAGCTAGCCACGGAGCTAGCCCTAGCCATGGAGCTAGCCACGGAGCTAGCCACGGAGCTAGCCCTAGCCATGGAGCTAGCCCTAGCCATGGAGCTAGCCATGGAGCTAGCCCTAACCATGGAGCTAGCCATGGAGCTAGCCCTAGCCATGGAGCTAGCCATGGAGCTAGCCCTAGCCACGGAGCTAGCCATGGAGCTAGCCCTAGCCACGGAGCTAGCCATGGAGCTAGCCCTAACCATGGAGCTAGCCATGGAGCTAGCCCTAGCCATGGAGCTAGCCATACAGTAAAGTGCAGCGATATATTTATAGTTTTCTCCTCTCTTCTGACGTCAACATGGATGACTACATTTCTACACTTAAAGAGTTTTCTAAAGTGGATTTTCAATTGAAGTAGGAAATAATAACTAAAGGAAAACCAAGACTGAGCTGAAAGTTTTGCTTGGAGACAGAAGGTCCCGTTCTGTCCTGCTAGAAACCTTGAGAGTTTGTAAGTTTTGACGGTTTCTCGTCATAAGAAACGGCCTTTTCTGCTTTCCTTCCTTCTTAACTTGTGGACTCATGGAGGGATTCACCCCGGATTTATTCATGATAACAGGATTTCTGCTGTTTGCAGATTCTTGGCTTATGGACCAATTTTTTTAATGGACTTGGCCGAACCAGCGAACACCGAGACTGTTGGTGTGGAAAGAGACGGAAGGTGGATGTGAGTCTTGCTGAGACTCGCAGCCCAGCTGAGGAATCTAAAACTCACGAACGGGATGGAATCCATCTTGATGGTTTCGGTTCAACCACCAAACTAATTTAGATCATTTGGAAATGAGATGTATAAGAGACTTTAGGGAAGATTGAAATTTATTATCTACCCGACCTAAAACTTTCTTCCAGAACAGGAACATTTAGTTCGTATTATTACTTAGAAACTGTGGAGTACTAATTACTTTTACAACTTTAGAGTATGCTTAGAAAGTCCAGAGGATACTTACTTACTTAAACGTATTTAACAACTCAGAACTGGATTAGAAGTTGGAACTCAGAAAAACTATCTTAGTAACTACTTTTTAGACTCCTATTCTTCCAAACCAGAAAATGAATTAGACCAGAGGATACTTACTTATACTTATCTACCAACCCTGAATAAAAGTATCTACTTTATTTACTTTGGATCAACATTATTAGCATTTTCTTCTTTTGCTCTTTCCTTTGGTTTATTTTGTTTGTATTTCCTTTTCATTCCTGTAAATTGTTTGTATCGCCTTGTTTCTGAAAATGTGCTATAGAAATAAAATTAACTTTACTTTTACCACAACTGTGGATCATAGCACTAAATTAATATCTGCATTTCCAAGTTTCATTGAATTACTGGAATTATTGTACAGCGGCAGCACAGCTATGGATGGCATGTAAAAGTATTTTTGTCTTCCGGCATTGTTTGCATAATTTCCATAGGTAAACAATAACATGCAAGGGGTCTATTTCTAAATCGGATGAAGTCAGTGCCTCATATATATATATATATATATATATATATATACATGCAACAAGCTGCATTGTTCAAAGCATGGAAAAAAAAGTAGTGGCTTAGAGTATATATA
>CAEFZY010077572.1:0-86187 GCA_903066815.1 Brachyrhaphis roseni
TATCTATCTATCTATCTATCTATCTATCTATCTATCTATCTATCTATCTATCTATCTATCTATCTATCTATCTATCTGTAGATTTGGGGAACGGAAGCTATTCTTATAAATGTGAATTTAAATGCCCTGGAAATAATTTCTTTGATGCAAAAGAGGATACCTGCAAGCCATGGACACCGTGAGACATTTTTTTTTACCATTTCTACCATTGCTGTAGGTTGCAATACATTTATAGTATCACAAAAAAGAATCTATGTAAATTTCCGGGAATTTACTACTGAAACCGTAAATGTACATAGAAGCAAGTAACAGCAAGTTTTTTAATCTTCTTTTTAAAAGAAATTGACCTTAAGTCCTTTATTTTTCATTATAAAGAAATTGGTGCAATTTTGAGCTAATTAAATGCTTTTTCTGAGCTCTAACGTTTACTAAAAGTACAGAAAATGCACTTCTGCATTTTCTGTACTTTTCTTAGATCATCAAGTCTGTGTCAAATGAAAGTAGGGTTTTCACTATTTCTCACAAATAAAAATATGTAACACAATCTTATGTTTATTCTCCCCCTTTCTAATAGCCCTAAATAAAATCCAGTGGAACTGATTCCTTCTAGAGTTGACCAAAATAGTACTAAGTAATAATAGCACCAGTGTGTAATTGTTTTAGTATATATACAGCTACTCTGTCAAGGTCTAATAGGTTTGGTAAAGGACATTACTTAACTAACAGCATAATGAGGACCGAGGAACAGTACTAACAGATTGAGGATAAAGTTGTTGAGAAGTTTAAAGCAAGAGCAAGTCCAGAGATCTGAAAAACAGGTGGAAGAATCTATCCACATATGGTCTTAGCGGTGAATTAAGACCATATGTTAATGAGTGGGAAAAATAAAGTCTTACTTATTTATGACTGTGTCATGCGTTCCTATTGTGAGCAAAATTTCCCTGTTGGGAAAATAAGGTAGCTACTCTATGGTATTCTAAAGTCAACATTAAGAGAAAGCCACAAGAAATCCCACTTGTGGTTTGTGACAAGCAATGTATGGAAAAACCAAAGATGTTGAAGTATGTGCTGTGGTAAGATGAGACAAAAAGTGAACAGCTGCAAAAAAAAAAAAATGCCATGGGTTTTGAAAACCACATATATTTTTTTTTTCTCAGTTGCTTTGGTACATTACTTGAACCATACAAAATATCACAACACCATAAAAGGTCTCTTGCTCAAAATCCTTAATTTACTTCTCAAAGTTAAATATCTGTGTCAATAAACATGTTGGTGCTGTTAGAATAACAGCACCGACTTTGTGTCATTGTGAACAGGTTAGACAGTTAAATTGCTTAGTCATGAAGTCAATATAAGAGAGTACTCTGGAGGGATAGTTTGATGTAAACTGTTGCAATACTTTTGGTGACAATTATTGTAAAATGTAATTGTTGGAGATTAATAGTAAGATTCACATTTACACTTAATATTTGTACAATAGTTTGTTGACAGACCATGTCTTCGCTATATAGAAAAGGCAACAGAGAGCTCAGAGCTGCAGAGCTCAAACAAAAAAAAAAAAGAAGAAATGGGAACATAGGACAATCGTTTTAAGGAAAACTATCAATGCATTGTTGTAGGAATTACAGTGCGGTTTTCCTACACCTGATTTCAGAAAACTGGTTGATCATTTGTGGAGCTAATGCTTTACCTTGGTTGGAGAAAGTAAGGATTTTCCTTACTTTCTCCAGTTTTGGACAGATTTAGATAAAAATGTATAGATATAAGAGGCAGCATTGTTGCCTTGCAGCAAGAAGGTCCAGGGTTCAAATCATGGCCCTGGGGCTTTCTGTGCATGAATGAGTACTTTCTCTCACAGTCCAAAACATTGAGACTTTAAACTTGATTGATTTCTCTAAATTCTCCTTAGATGTGGGCACAAAGACTGGACAAGCACCTTTGAGAATTTCAATTTGGATTTAAGAAATGTACCAAAGTGATTGAGTAAAACTCGTAACATTGCACACAACTCTGAACAGTGGTTGGAGAATCATGCTGCTGGATTGCTTTCTTCAGCAGGGAAGCTGGTCAGCGTTGATGCAAAGATTGAGAAAAAACATGCAGCCAAAGAAACAATGGAATGGTGTAGATCAAAGCATATCAATTTGCTATGATAGCCTTGTCGAAGCTAAAACTTCAATGCAACTGTGAATTCCAATTCAAATATATTTTCAAGGAACTGTACCCATTTCTTTCCATTCTTTTTCTTCTCATGCATTTTATAGTGGCAACAATACACCAACAAGCCACCAACAAATAATAATTGTATTTGAGGAAAAGGAAAAAAATGAGACAAACTATGTAGCACAATAAAAAAGTTTAGACTATCAGTAACATATTGTATGATTTACAGATGCCGTGCAAAGGGACTTGATGAAAAGACTCCAGGAAGCAAAACTCACGACGCCGTTTGTATTGGTATGTTAACATGTGAATACTTCCATTACTATATTTTGGCTGTAATTTCTTCCATGTTTTTCCCATACAGTATGATACAAAATTGGTAGGGTGAATGAGATTCCCCCAAGAGTTCCTTAAGACTGGATGTTGTGGTGCTGTGTTCATTGACATGACTCTACAATATAGCGTGAATATCGGGGGCAGTTCCCCTAGATTGGCAGACCAGGGTGGCGGTTCCCACATTTAAAAAGAAGGGTCGCAGAGTGTCTTCCAACTACAGGATGATCACTCTCCTAAGCCTCCCTGATAAGATCAATTCAGGGGTTCTGGAGAGGGTCATCTGGATTGTTGAACCTCAGATTCAAAAGGAACAGTGTGATTTTTGCCCTGACTGTTGAACACTGAACCAGCTCTACACCCTCAGAAGGGTCCTGGAGGATACATGGGAGTTCACCGAACCAGTCTACAAGTTCTTTGTGGATTTGGAGAAGGCGGGGAGTCCTGTTTGGGTCACTGCAGGAGCATAGGTTAGCAGGCCCTTTGACATAGGCTGCTAGGTCCCTGTATGACCGGTGCCACAACAGTCAACTCTCACCAAAAGTAAATCAGGCTCACTTTTGGTGAGAGTTGGACTCTGTCAAAGTTGTCCTCTGTCTCAGTTCTGGACAGGTTTTCTTTTCGCAGCCAAAGTGTTTTTGGGGATATGTTTTGTTGGCCTCAGGATGGGGTCTCTGCTCTTTGCAGATGATGTCCTGTTGGCTTCATCAAACCATCATCTCCAGTTTTTGCTGGAGCAGTTTACAGGTCAGTGTGAAGCAGCCGGTGACGAGGATCAGTACCTCCAAATCCGAGAGCATGGTCTTAAGTAGGAAATGGGTAGAATACCTTCTACAGGTGGGGGATGAGGTCCTGCCCCAAGTGCAGGAGTTCAAGTTTCTCAGGATTTTTGCTTCAAACAAGGAAAAAATTAAGTGGGAGGTTGACAGGTGGATGGATGCTATGTCTGCAATGATACAAGTGCTGTACTGGTCTGTTGTGGTGAAGAGAGAGTTGAGCCGAAAGGCATAGCTTTTGATTTACCGGCCATTTACCTTCATCCATGATCACAAGTTTTGGGTAGTGATCGAAAGAATGAGATCACATATACTGTACAAGCAGCTTAAATTAGTTTTCTCCACAAGGTTTCTGGGCTCTCCTTTATACATAGGATGAGAAGCTCGGTCATCCAGGAGGAGCTCAAAGAGAGGATCCAGTTGAGGTGGCTCAGGCATTTGATTAGGATGTTACCCGGACATCTCCCTAGTGAAATGTTCCGGGCATGTTCTAACAGGAGTAGATGCAGGATGAGATGTGGGAGTGTGAGGGGGGTTGTTGAGGGAAGTCTGGGCCTCTCTACTTAAGCTGCTACTTCCATGTCCCAACCCTGGATAAACAGATGACTCCCTGACTGACTGACTGACTGACTGACTGACTGATGGATGGATGAATATATGATGAATTATCAGTCTTAGAAGCTAACTATTACTTGACTTTTTTCCAGATACATCAAGAGATGGCAGAGACCATGGCAATGATCCCTGGATCATGAGAATTGGCTTTGTTTTTCTCTCCCTGACCCTCTTTCTGTTTATGCTTTACGCCTGCTTGAAGAACCTGAGGAGGAACAAGAGGAACAGTGTTGCAAGTAAACAAGTTTAAGATATCATTTTAACTCTGCAAGACAGATTTTCATCAAACATAAATTAGTTGTTTTTGTCTGCATACAGGCAAGGGTAGAATAATGTATGATGACACTACAAAGTAGTAATTTATGAAATGACAATGTGACTGAAAAACTCATAAAGTCACAAGGTAGGGAACGAAAAGGCTTTATCATGTTGAATAGCTGTCAGTATTCACTTAAGATAGCTCTAAAACACAAGTGACGGTAGTGACTTTTTTTTATAGGGCTCAGAGTTAAGTTGATAAGATCTCTTATTTGGATGCTTGGTAAGATAAGCAGGGTCAAGCCTCTGATAAGGGGTCTGCCTCCATTTGGAGGCTTTCCAGGAATTTCTCAGACAGAAGAAAACCTTGGGGAAAAAACATGCTGGAGGGACTTTGTCCCTTTTGGCATCGGAACACCTCGGGTCCCCCAGAATGAACTAACACAGCCCCTGGGAAAAGGGATGTCTGGGTATCTCTCCTGGACTTAAAGGATGCATGGATAAAAGAGAGAGTTAGTGTTCCTTACTTGCTGCTGGGAATAGGGAGATTCATTTTCATGCCTAGTAGGGTACTGCATTTTATCTGGCTGAAGATTTTAGTGGATTTTCTCCATTACGATTGGTTTATGGGCGACAGAAGGAGTACCACTCTTAGAAGAACCAACATTGTCTGTAAATATTTTTCTAGTATTCTGTCACTAAATTATGTCTCTGCCTCAGGTAAGATTTCAGTCCAGGCGGTCTCGCCCAAAACCAGTGACTTCCACCTTTCAAAAGAGGAGAGCGGACTCAAGCTCATCATCCAGGATGAATTCAAGGACTGTTGCAGTGTGAGTCATTTGGACTCACCACTTTTTCATAAAGAGACAACTTGTTCGTTTTGATAAGCCATGAATACCACTGGAACACGTATGTATTAGTGTACACACCACATTGAATTATTAACATTTTTTCCGGTTAATGCAGCCACCTTCTGGGTGACAGATGAACTAGCACAGAATTTAGAGACAAACAAAACTCTGAAAAGTATGGAGATCATTTATATTTCATCCTCCTGATTTAATACTTTGTATAATCACTTTTTTGCTGCAATTTTTTGCTGCAATGCCTTTGGGGTCTGTCTCTACCAATTTTTCACATCCAGAGACTGTGAAGATCAGTTTTTACGTCTTGCCTTAAATTCGTATTCCTGACCTATTCTCAGTTGGTCAGTACTTTGACTAGGCAATTCTGACATATATATTTGCTTTGATATAAAAGTTTTACATTGCAACTCTGGCTGTGTGTTTATGGTTGTGCATATGAAAGTGGAGCACTGCTCCAATCTCTAGGTTTTTGTCCTGTGTTTAATTTTGTAATTATTAGAAGTTATCAGTATTTAAAGGGAAAAGGCATGTTTTTTTTTAACCTAAACATATTTTTTGATCAGACCTACTAGAAATATATCAATTTATGTGTCAAACATAAATGAAATATTGTTTGAACGCTTATCAACCCCAACTGTATTTAAGTGTTATGTTGATTTCAAGTCTTTGATGTTTTGTTGAAGAAACAAAGGAGCTTGGTTATTTATATTAAGTTATTGTATGCTTGTTAAAGCATTTTAAAAAAAATATATGAGCTTTTAGATATCTCAGGTGTAAAATGAACATAATCAGAACTGGTCCTACTAGTTGTTATGTTACAAGAAATTGCTTACACATATGTTTTAATGATTTTTAAATCACATTTTTTCCTCATAATGTAATATTATATGATGACAAATGTTTCGGAAGACTTAAATGGAAAACACCATTACATGTGCAAGTTAATTCCAATTAACAGGATCATCAGATCTATAGTTATAAATGTTGAAAAATACACTGAGATGTATGTATTAACTGTAACTTATTTGAGTTTTGTCATATTTTCTCTGTATTCATAAGCTGGATGTAAGGGGAATTACAAAAGGTAATTTCCCTTACTTTTTGTAAGGGAACAGAGCCTTGTAATTTCAAGGCTCATCATACTTGAAATTACAGACTTCCCAATGTCTGTATTCCCCTTCAAAATAATCAAAATGGGACTGTTTTCTTTGTATATATTTTTTTCCAGCGCTATGAAGTGTACTTTTTGTGTTTCTTAAATAAATATTGCACAAATCAGAGTATTTGTGATGAGTTTACTTCCTTTATTCTGAAAAATTTATAAATGGACATTAGTATATGTTTCTAAACTTCACAAATGTCCATGGATATAAGAGTATTTATTTATGTATTTATTCATATATTTATTAGTTCTCATCACTTCTGATCCTTCCCTCAAGAGATCTTCTCTGAGATACTACTGCCGTCTGAAGACATGATATTATCAGTGGCTATAATTAGTCTGACTTAGAGAAGTTGTAACGGTAGCAGAAAACAAAGGGAGTAGTGAGAAGGGGATGAGCAGCACCACAGAAGATTGTGACTGACAGCGCAAAGACCCGCCTTCTGGTTCTGATTGGTTGTTTCTAAAACTGGGAGCACTGAAAGAAGGCAAGGGAGCTCTATTTTTTCACAGATTATTTGTCTCATACCATACTACCACGATATAGTTCAACAAATATGCAAAAGTTACATAATTGCAGATTTAAGCACTTAAAGTTACAGGAAAACATTCATCATTGCAAACATATTTTTCATGGAATGCATATTATATAATCCAGTAATGAAACATCTCAAAGAGGCAGTGAAAAAAAATCATAAATTAAACATATAGCTGAAAATCGTTTTGGAATGAATATACGCAAAATAAAAGATCACGTCATGTGATTTTTGAAAAACACAAATTTTCTAGATTTTTTCTATTAATTTTCTGTCCACACTCCAGTCCACTTGGTGGCGGTAATGCACCTATATAGTTGTCTTCCAACCGCCACAAAGCACCTTAAGAAGAAAAACAATAACAAGAGCAAGAAGAAGAAGAAGAACAACAACAACAACAACAAGACGGAGAACAAGATCAAGAAAGTAAATGTAATTCCTCTATCTACCAGTAGGGGCGCCGTTGAACAGTGTTGTCTGATCATATGACCACTGCCTGTGTGTCCCAGTTCCCTTCTTTCCCCCTCTGCTGCTGCTGCTGCTGCTGCTGGAAAACGCCACATCTGACAGGGACGGAGAGAAAGAAAACCACCTCAGGGGAGCGTGATCGGCGACATCAAGATGCTGGCGCTAATAAATCGGCTTTTGGACTGGTTCAGGTCCCTGTTTTGGAAGGAAGAGATGGAGCTGACACTGGTCGGCCTGCAGTACTCTGGAAAAACAACATTTGTAAACGTGATCGCTGTAAGTCCTCAGCGGCTATTACTACTAGCTACTTTTGCTAGGTTAATGCTAACACCTTTAGCCTTTTAAATGGGATGTTAGTCACCCAGATTGGGCAAGGACTAGCTGAAACTCGGTGTTTTTTGGCTTTACAGCTGTCACTCCGTTGCCTGTGCGAAATCAGTAATAAACACACCTGCGCTTGCCACGCTGTTGTTGTTTTGTCAACACCTCTGCTAACTAGTTTGCAGCTTTTCGGCTCTTGTTAACTCTGTTATTACTGCACATGCTAACCTCTCTTCCCAGTCGTTTGTGGTTTTTGTCACCTTCGAGCTGTGGGAAATTCACAGAGTTGTTTAGAAATGTTCTATCACCAGGAAGTTGACAAAAACATGTCGACTGTTGCAAGAATTGCACGCAAACAGGATGGATCCCACAGTCATGTGAAGACTTCTAGAGTAAGTGTTACTGTTGTAACAAGTCAGCAAGAGCGACGTGTGGTTGCCATTCACACCATGAGACGGTGAATCAAATAAATGCCACAGTTTCATGACCCTCTATTAATCAGATGAATATGCGGAGTTTTGTAAAAACAACAACACAACAGCTTATCGTTTCTTTGTTATACCTATATTGATTCAGTTTAACTTCCTATCTTGCACAGAAATCTTTAGTTATTAGCAGGACCAAAACAAATGGAAATATTTTGATATACTTCTGTTGCAGTTTTCTTTTGCATGTTTGTTTGAGAAAGCCTCTCTTATGCAACTTTTGCAGAGATTTCTCAAATACTGGTTGCAGCTTTTGTGGCAGCTGTTGTTGTCTAATCCAGGGATGCTCTAACTTTTTATCACAATTGCCAAATCTGTGAAAAAAAGGAACCCCACCCAAAACAGATTTTCTTGTATCTTCATACAGACCTATATTTTAAAACTAGTATAAGGGTCAACACTCTTTCAATTTGTTTTTGTATAACTTAGAAACCAAAGAAACACAAACACGGTTCTGTGTATGTAATAAAGTTAAAATAACTACAAAGCTAAATTTTATAAAATTTGTTCTGTTTTATTTATGAGATCAATACTGATATGTCAAAAAATGACTAAAATCATTTGTTGATACAAATATATCTTGCATCCCTAGCCATTACCTGATCACTGATCATATGAAAAGGCAAATCCCACTGGTTTTTGAAATTGTATTTGGTACATGGATTGTTTGAGTTCAATACTAGCAATTTGATTTCAGAGGACAATGAATCATTAGCATAATATCCAGTTGCACCTGTTCCTTGTCTGAATCACTTTAGTTTTGCATTCTTCTCAGTGCTACCTTTTTTAGATGTTTCTTGAGCAGCTCATTAGTACCTTGTTGCTTTGCACTGTTGTCTCGTTGTAAAGGCCCTAAACTTTGCCTTAAGGTATTGGGTTGAAATCCCGGTTAGGGTATTTTTTCTTTACAGATTCCAGGTTCGCCAGATTCTCTCCATGTTCTAAAAACATGCACGTTAGATGACTTGGCCACTGTTAATTGCATGCGCACATATATGTGGCTTTTTTTCCCCTCAAAAGTTTCCTCATGTATTTCTCCATCAGTTCTGTCTGCGGAGCAATTGAATCCTATTTTACACAATGAAAAGGATTTTTATTTAGAGGGGCATTGCACATTGTGATGATGGAAAAGAGAGAGTGGTTAGTGAAGTATGTTAACTGCGTTATCTCAATTTTCAATTTGTTTACCCCTTATCACATTAACGATTTTATAATTGCTTCACCTAGTAGAAAAAAGCAAAACAGGAAATTTCTAAACAGAATTAACTTGTTAGTGAAATTCAGCAAATTAAAAAAAAATGTTTTGTTACATAAAATTTAGATGAGGAAGCCAAAAGATGGCATAATGTGTTAGATACTATCAGAATCTTTCTGCATTTGCTCATTATCAGTAAGTGCTAAGCCTTCATAGCCAACATGTTAACCTCACACCTCCGTCTTGTCTTGTAGTTGTAACTTCTCGTCAGCACTGCTGATATAATTAGGAAATTAAATCACTCTCTTCTCAGTAAAGCCACAGCAAGACAACTCATTATACTAGCAAGCATGCTGTGAAATTGGCTTGCAAATTATTAGATTCGGCTTTATTGTCCCGAATTGTGTGCATAAACAAGGAATTTGACATTTGTTTTTTTATACTCAGTGCACAGACATTAAGTATAAATATTAGAAGAAATAAAATGAGGGATAAAAGAAATGGTGTGTATGTTCAACCGGTTTTTGCGTGTAAAGAACAAGAATAAAAGGAAAGCAGGTAGTGGTGGCTCAAATATGCCTATTTTGTTCACAGCAGAGGAGTTGACTAATCAAGCTCCATGAGGCAGCCTGTATGGATGCCCAGAAGGGTCAACAAAGTGCAAAACTCACAATGTAACAATGAATGCCAAAACAGAAGATATGCTTAAAAGGAAATTATACCAACTTAGAGTGACTTCTGTTGTGGCTTTTGTTGTGTTGTGAATTTAGCATTTTGTTGAGCCTTCTGAGTCACCATAGGCATAGGGGAAGAAGTTTTTTTTTCTTGTGTGGTTTTGGCTTTTGCAAATAGCACTTTGTAGCACTGATGGGAAGATAATTGTCTAAGCATTGCATCAACATAATCTGTCATTTTAAGACTAGATGTTTTATTTTGAATGATATCACTAACTGTTATCTACTGTTGGCTAGCATTCTTTTAGCAGCTTGTGAGGTTCTACTTGCATGACAGTCAATGTAAGCATGATGAGCTTTAGAATAAGAGTTTGGGGTCTGTGGCAACATGCTAATATTAGCTAATGTTAGTGTTACCCAGTTGAGTAATTTTTTTTCTGATTATATTTTAACAAACACTAGTTCTAGATTCCTTAAAGGATGCAAAGCTGTTGCGTTTTGGGCTCAGCTCTGAATTAAAACTTTTATTAGGTCACTGCTGGGTTGTATGCACCAAGTGAGAGACACCATTCTGATTTCTTTGGGGTTTTTCTGACTAATGAATAATTCTTGTTTTCCTGTAGAAAATACCAAATAGTGGCCATTTAACCTTTTTTTTAATTTTTTATCTTTGTTCTGAAGTTTTAGAAAAAAAGCTAACATTTGAAAACAAACTTGAAGAACTGGTGTTGTAATGTATTCAGTCACTTTAGCCATTTGTTGGCCAGATTATTAACACTGTCAATTATTTGCAACTGAAAATAGGTTATTGTAGACCTCAGTGACGCATAGTTTTGATTTCATGAATGGCTGTGGTGGGGGTGGCTACTCCTCCTCTCAGTCATAAGACTGCTGAACCACTTGGCTTGATCAGGTGACTCCTGGAAGTCATGTGCTGTGAACTCTGTGTATCAGAGTTGTACGTGCAGTCTTACTTTACAAAGAAATAAAAGTTTAAGGAGAATAAACAAATTTGAACATAAAGTAGCTCAGTCAGTTGTTTGTGCCTTCAGTTTATTAATACAGGAATTCGGGGGAACATTTTCTGTTCTCACATCTTCATTTGTTTTTCAAGAGGAAATGTTGACACATGTTGCATTAGATTGCAAAAAGTTTCATCTTCCTACAATAGTAGGAAGATGAAGCTGTTCCTTCTCTGCAGGAAAAGTTATCTTCAGAAACTTATATTAGCTGATGTAATTTCAAAAACAAATACTACTATCCCTTATCCAAATTATAGTTTGAGTTTATTTTAAGACGAGTCATATGTTATGTTACCCATATGATTTGTCATTTGTAAAGAGTCATTTCCTAGTTTCTAGAAGTTGCGTTTTCATATATTAGCACTTAATTCCTTTTTTATTTTGTGGTAACTTTAACAGCATAAACTTACAAAAATTCCAGGTGAAATCGTTGCTACTGGTGCATCCCCATAAATTAGACTTTCTTCATGTTTATTTGAGTTATTTAAATTAATGTGTGAAACTCATACATATTTCTTTACACACATGGTGATGCATTTCAGTGGTTTATTTTTTGTACATTTGATACTTATAGTTTACAATTAATAAAACCAAAAATTCAGTTTCTCTGAATTTGCCACAATGTGGCATAAGTTTGTAAAAAATAATTTTAATGTGGAAATGCTTTGACCTACATAATCATGAGAAAAACTACACTCTTCAGAAAGAGAGTAAGCCACAAAATGTCATTGCTAAAGAAGCTGATGTTGTATCCAGGTATACAAAAAGAGAGTTGAGGGAAAAAGAATGCTTGCGTAAGCAAATGGGAATACAGCAAAGCAACCTGTTCTTTACCACCTCAGCAGAGCCACAGGCTGGTTACCTTTATGGCATTGTGCATTCATGCAGTAATTTATGCAAAGGACACTGTAGAAAACTTGAGTGTATTTTTAGTAAGGGTATTAGAAATCCTTTGTTTTTCTTTGGTTTGTAATATTCAACTTCTCTAAGAAACTAAACTTTTAAACTTTGGGTTTTCATTATCTGTAAGCCATAGTCAGACAAGTTAAGTTAAATAAAAGCTTGAAATATATGTGTGTGTAATAAATATTTCTGGAATTGTTTTCAATTTATGATGTAAAGTACTTAAGTTAGCTTTAAAATTTCTCATTTATTGGGATGCTGACACTAATGTGTTTTTTTTTTATCACTCCAGTAAAGTTGTGTTTCTCATAGCTTTTGATTTTCTCATTTCATTTGATAGGAAAGCTCACAAACTACCATTATCAATAAATATTTGTGAAGATGCATAGCATGCAGAAACAGTGAATGAAGGAAGAAGGATAAAGAATTAATTTCACCTTTGTGCTTTTCCAGTCTGGTCATTTCAGTGAAGACATGATCCCTACAGTCGGCTTCAACATGAGGAAAGTCACTAAAGGAAATGTCACCATCAAGGTTCAGCTTTATTTTATCTATTGTTCATAGTCACTTCACTTCAAAAATTTTTAATATTTTGTGGAAAATCTACAGTTTTTTCCCCAAATGAAGAAGTGAATATCCAGTGACTGCTGTTCTTTCTGCAGATCTGGGACATAGGAGGGCAGCCCAGGTTCAGGAGCATGTGGGAGAGGTACTGTCGGGGAGTTAATGCTATTGTGTGAGTACCCAAACCGTTTCTCTGGTTTTAGTTAAATTAGGGACAGCTTGAGTGACACAAATGTGTTACTTTCTTGCTAATGATGACTAAAGCAGTTTTTTTTTTTTCATACGTACGAAACTGAAGGTACATGGTTGACGCTGCAGATCGAGAAAAGGTGGAGGCCTCCAGGAATGAGCTTCATAACTTATTAGACAAACCTCAGTTGCAAGGAATTCCTGTAAGTGTCTCCCTGTGAGCAGTTCTGCATATATGTGTAATTTCCATACCAGTTACAGAAAACTTTGTGGCTTTATTTAGATTAATCCCTGCAGTTTCAGTCTGCAGTAGTAATGTTGTTTTTCTCCTTTCTCTGTTTAGGTTTTGGTTCTTGGCAACAAAAGGGATCTCCCCAACGCTTTAGATGAAAAGCAGCTCATTGAGAAAATGTGGGTATGAGTAATACAAAAAAAAACGTGCAAAAGTCTGAAATTGATTCAGCTGAAAAACCTGCAGATTAGAGCGGTTTAACTGTGTTTAATTGCCCAATTCTTATTGTTTTTTTAAGTCCTGTAACATTTCAAACATTTTGTCATGCTGACAGGTCTTACCTAAGTTCCTCATCCACTTTTAATTTAAACTGCAGTTGTTAACCTTTGTGCATTACTGGCTCCATCTAGTGTCAAGTTCAAAATATGCATGCATCTCCCAGACAACGAATAAACTGGGGAGAGGATGCGTTGTCATATATGTTCACACCCTTGTTTCCATTTGCAGGAACCTTGCAGCTATTCAGGACAGAGAGATATGCTGCTACTCCATTTCCTGCAAAGAGAAAGACAACATTGGCAAGTTGCACTTCATTTCCGTAGTGTTGTTCTATTGAAGCATTGTGCTTACAGGTATTTAGACTGCAGTGTTTTATTTCCACCTGTAGTTGAAGTTAAAATTTGGATTTCTGAAGGATATTAAAAATTCATAAGACAATTTGATATAGGTCTTCAATTAAATTTAGTTCCTTAATATGCCCGTCACTTCTTCTGTAAACCTTTTTATATATTTTTTTATTTTGTTAGTTTGAAATTTGTTTGATAAATGTGTTGTGGTGCTGGATTTAGTCATTTGATGCTGGGACACTCACCCTTTCACCTGTAGAAGGATTCTGCTTCTTCAACAGCATTTTTGTAGTTTTATTAAGCATTTATATTCAAAAGGTTTTGTTGTGGTATTAAGAATTACATAATAGTTATTTATAAAAACAAAGTTGTTTTTTGTAATTGATGTGAGCCTCAAATTGATGTAAAGGTGGACAGTAAAAGCCTTTAATTTAACTTATTAAAATTGGTAGAAACCCTATAAAACTTTGGTAGCAGTCTGGTAGATGGCATATGTGCTGCAGTTCTGACCAATATTTAAAATTTACAGTGATGATACAGCAGCTGAAAGTATAATTTTCATACATATAGTCAATTTGCTTTTTTCATGTCACGTTTTCACTGTTCCTCAGTATTGTGCACTGAGGACAAAGTCTAGACCAGGGGAGTTCAAATCCAGGCCTTGAAGCCTGGTGTCCTGCACCTTCTGGCCCCATCCACATGGACATGATTTTAGGTGGATCTGCAAAATGTTTTTGTCGTTTAGGCTGTACGTCAACACAGATTTGGCGTCTCTTGGAAGACCAGAAATGATAATTTTCGAAACCGGATTCCAGAGTGGATAATTTTGGGAACCCTGGTTTCATGTGTTCCTGCGAGCCACTTCTTTTTTCTTTTCTTTTTTTTTAAATTAATGACACTGAAGCTCCATCTCTCTCTATCCCCCATGTGGCTCACTTTCACAAATATTGTGTTTTTTGTGTTTCTCTGGTAGTGTTAGAGCGCCACCAATTGGCCCAGAATATCAACTACATCATTTTATGTGGCGCTACACATTGCAGTGTGGATGCACATTTTTCTTAATTGCTTGCAAAAACATACTGTGTTCATCTCATGTTCATAGGGCCTTAGATGTGTCTTCAGCACACCTTAACCAAATAATGAGGTCATTAAAATGATGCTGAAGAACTAGACTGCTTTCTGAAGAGGAAATTCAGCCATTTGTTTCAGGTGTGTTGGACTAGGAAGTTGCAGGTCACTGGATTTGAAGACTCCTGGTCTAGACTCTTATCCTTTAAAAGTCTGTCTGCAGTTAGTTTTTCAAGCATGTATTTATTATCCTTAAAAAGTCACTTTAAGCTCATGCTACTGTTGTAGTGAATGGGAGGGAAGTCAAATTATTGATATGCTATTATTCATTTGGCTCAAGCATTGCGGAAAAAAGAGTTGCTGCTGTGGCTAATTATTAGGGATAAACATGAAGGGGGAATGTTTGGAGAAAATGGTCACTGATTTAACTTGAAATAACAGACGGAAGTATTTTTATTGATAGATGACACGTAAAAAAGTAACCCAGTAAAAACATTTTCTGACCTGAGAAACTTGATGCTTACAAAGAACGCTTGTAGTCTTCTTGATCGTCAGGCTGCTGACTCTGGTAGTGTGACCTGTGTTGTCTTCGTCCTTCAATCTTCGGTTGTTCCTTCCCTTAAAAACAAGATTCCAGTTGTTTCGTAATCCTGGTAAGGAAAGAAGAGATATTCTTCTTCATCTGTTCACTTGCTTCCATGAAGTGTACCAGTTTTTCCTGTGTACAGAGTGAATGCAGGAGTGCTCACTCCATCTGTTTATGCGTTTTCAGTAAGGGGCACAAATCCAGTCAGCATATTAAATTAAAGAGGCATTTTGTTGTCAGGAAATGAGCAGTTCTCAGTGAGATGCAGTGCTCTAAGGTTCCATCTTGTCTGAAATGTGTTTCTGTTTTAGAGTTGTGGCCCTGAAGGCTCTTATCGCATCAGAATTTTTTTTAAAAAGTTTTTTTTTTAAAATGCCAGTTGTGATTTATTTGTCTCCCATACTTTCCAGATATCTAGACTGTCTACCTCTGCAATGGCATATTTGAACTATGTTTATATCTATATATTAAAACACAAATTCCAAATTCTTGTTTCTAAAACTGAGCCTGTCTTTCTCTCAATTGCAGATATCACACTTCAGTGGCTCATCCAGCACTCGAAGTCTCGCAGGAGCTGAATACTGCATTTATTTTCTCTTCTGTATTTGCCATGTTGCTGTCATGTCACACTCTCACTACCGCGCAATGATGTACAGCCGCATTTTCACTTTATGTACTGCCCTGTTATGCTTGCTTCTTACCTTTTTTTCCCCCCAGTAATTCTTTCACAAACTCATAATGCACTACTTAAACTTCTGATTCGAGGTTTAAAGAAGGAAATTAACATAATACATCAGGTGAAGCTGTAATTTACAGAGAAAAGGGAGACTGGTTTTTCAGTTACCTTTTCTCCTGCAAGCATTATCCAGGGGATAGCTACGATAGTGGGTATAATAATGCACACCCTCAGAGAAAGGTGTTTATTTTGTCCAACAGACCTCACACAATGATTTCCCATTCATAGGCGGGTGGGTATTATGCCAGGATGCGGCTGATTTGGACCTCATTTCTATCGTGCTCTGTTCCTGTGAATGTCCTCGATGACTGTCACTCTTCGCTTGGATCAGTGCACGCCTTTTTCTTTTAGCAAATTCTGCATTCTTTGCATTCAATTTGAGCAGATCTGTACAAATATCTTGCTAGTATGATTTTTACCAATGTGGGATGTGTGTGTATGAATATATGATTCTATTTAAAGTCTGAATGTACCAAAAGTAAAGCTGTACAGGCTCGTGTGGTTCATGTTGGCCTCGGTGTATAGTCTGATGATGTCTTCTGTGCTGCTGAGAGTGGCAGAAATTAAAGTGCCTTGTGCAGCGTCTCTCTCTCCTCTGAACAAAGCAGCATGTAAGGTGGGCCTACCTTCGTAGTGCCACAAACGACTTCACCTCAATGTGTTAGAAAATAAAATGGCATGCTTTTTAATTTAAACCTGGTTGTGTTTATATGCTTTGATTAGCTTTTAAAGTATAGTTTTAGTGTAATTTAACCGAAACACTTGGATTTTTATATCATTTAGGCTCTGTTTATCTTTACAAGTGCTTTTAATACTATAGTTGGAATATAATGCTCTGAAATAGTATTTGGGTTTTGCTTCTTTTTTTTTTGTTGTCAAAGTTGCATATTTCAGATGAATACACAAACGCTAATAGTTCATCAGAGACATTCAGTGGAAACACAAAGGCAGTTTTCAAGCAATTCAAGACTCAAGAAAGCTATCCAAAACCAACCTGAATACTTTAGTAAAACAAGATATGTAGTAATTTTGGAGGAAAGATATTTGTAAATCATTTCAGGCCATAAACAGAAAAGGGTTTTGTAAGTTTGCCTTTTATACAAAAAACATACAACTCTCCATGTTTATTTTTTTGCAGATATGGATATATATGAAAATGAATATATATTGTATATTTATTGTAAGTATAATGATTTATTCATTTATTGGGTAGCCCATATACACAGTTTGTTTTTGACCATGCTGATTGACATAACAGTGAAGCGCACCATTTGCAAAATTGTCTAACGTTCAGTCCTTTTAGATTTAAATGTAACCAAATAATGTTTCGGCTTTTGACAGTTTCACTCTTGTGGCTCATTTTTATTGGTGCGTTACACCGGAGTGCCACGAAACTCAACAGGGGGATTGACAGCTCGCCATCAGCCAATCAGCAAAGAGCCCGCCTTTCAAAATGAATAATGACGAGAATGATTAGCCAATCGCATCACCGGATTTGGGATGGGCTGGTTTGTTGACAGGAAGTGTGTGAGGAGGAATCCCCAACGTACGAGCCTCCGAGCCTGTAGTTTAGACTGACAAACAGCGGTTTTGTGTTCCGTTATACCTCGGAGGTAATGAGGACTTGGATTATGTACTTTAAGACCGACCTGGGGCAAAGATGCAATGGAGGTCAATAGTAGTGGGTCTGGTGGTCCTGAGACTCTCTGTAAACTGGGTTCTGTGGCTAGCTTTCGGGCTGGGACCTGAGATTAGCTCCGGGTTCAACTTCCACCTCGGATTTAATTTACACAAATTGGACTTGCTGTTCCGCGAGGAAAAGGAAGCCGACCCGAGCGCTAGCTCTTGGTCCCAACGAAAACAGGGTCACAGGTATGACGAGACGGCGACCACCTGCGCAAAGATCGGGGAGGATTCCACCGGGAGGTCCTACCTGAACCTCTTCGATGACAACAAGGATGAGTACGTCCGGAGGTACAGATCCTTTCCTGACACGCTGAGGGTGAAAATGAAAGACATGGCCAAAGAAATGTTCTACTTTGGATACGAGAACTACATGAAATATGCCTTTCCAGAGGATGAGCTGAATCCCATTGATTGTGAGGGAAGAGGTCCAGACGTGATGAACCCGTGAGTCACTCTCTGAACTGGCCAGTCCTGGTCCTTCTGTTATTTTAAATAAGCTGAGATTTCAATTTGTGGTTTGTAAGCAAATCAGCTTAAAGTGCAGCAAATCAGCTGGCCCAGACAACAAGAAAGGTCATGGTTCACACACACAACATTCATAGACCAATCCAGTGTTTCCCAACTCGGGTCGTGTGAGTACACTGACCTGCATGTCTAAGATATTTCATACCTGACTCAAAGGCATGAATTACCTCAGCAGCTTGTGATCACTTTATGTTGAAGCTTACAAATTTAAATCAGGTAGGTTAAGGCAGAAAAACTTGTTAGACATGTAGATCAGAGTGATGCATGGATCAGGACTGGGAGACACTGAAAACGTCTTAATCCAAAGCGCAACAGAACACAGGGCAGCTTTTAAATATATATTGTCTATATTCTATTTATACACACAGAAAAATATATATACATTTTATCCCATATTATCAGAATCCTAGCTACAGCAAGTTTGTTCATTTTGTCCACCCAGCACCCTCCATATGGTACCCTAGAAAAATACTTTCAGATGAAATATTTTAAACTTAATTAAATTTTTGCTAATTCTGTTTTAACAGCCTAAGTAAACAATATGGTAGATCTGGTTGCCTTACAGTTTCCAACCAGATTTGCTCTACAAATGCAGACAAGCAGAATAGAACTTCGCTTGTTGAACAATTGAATATATTGAATTAAAAGGCAAAACAGACAGTAAAACATGCTGCCAGAGATTCAGGCAATAAAGTGGACAGACTGTTGTAATTCTGAAAGCAAAGAAATGACCATCACACATATCTAATATGAAATAAAAGGAACATTTTTTTTTCTTAAACTGTTATTTGAGACAAACTGACAGGTAGGCGTTCCTAAAACAATTATATAATTGAGTTTCACAGATTTCTATTTTCAGACAAATTTAATTTTAAGCTGATAATTTATTGTTGTATGAACAGTCTTTTTGTTTAAAATGAAGCTCACATTACTTGTAGTTATTTTTAAATACTAGAAAATAAATGTCAAAATTAGTTACATTTGAGTTATATTCGTTTCAATTAAGAAAAGATTCCTTTACTGTCATTTAACTTCTATGAAAAGTACGGACTGTGTAATACAAAGTTAAAATAATCTACTACATAAATCCATACATCTATGTTTTTAATGAACAGTTTTACAAAAACATCTCAATGTTATTTTTAACCAAACGTAGGTCACATTACATTAGAGATTACATTACATTAGAATGAAAGCAATATCGCTAGAGACAAGTTGCAGCTGAAATGAAGATAAAACTACTAATCCATTTTAATAGCAAGATCCTCTTGTTTCAAAATCAGCTGCATGTTTTCCAAGATGAAGCAAACTGTAACTTTGGAGACCTGATAAGACAGATTAGATGTCTTCCACTAACATTAGATTACCGGTATGTGTAACCATCAAAACTGCTCAGCAAAAAGTACTTTCTGTTCTGTGGTGTCATAAGGAAGCTTTCCCACTTTTACCTGTTTTTGTTCTAGGTCGAACATCAATATTAACGACGTCTTGGGGAACTATTCACTCACACTCATTGACACCTTAGACACCCTGCTGGTAAGTTAGCTTCCACTTGGTTTTTGTATTGTTTATCGCAGAAAATCTCCTTGAGGAGATGGTAGAGGTGTTGATCTTATGCAGCAGAAAAAAAAAAATGAAAATACAAAACTGGGATATAAATCAGAACTCTTTCTGGTCTTTTTGCATAGAAAATGACCATTTTACACACATTGCTAGACACAAGTGGTATGTTCTGTGCCATGATGGTTAACACTTCCTGAATAAGTTGTGGGTCGTCTACTGCTCTCAAAATTACCAGTTCTTGAATTAGTTATGTGTTAGTATGTCAGCCTAAAGGTTGGCAATTGAGGGCTTTCCTTTCAGCCAGCTGCAGCAGCATTCACAATCTTAAACAAACCAGAAAGATAACACAGAATACGCTGTGGTTAAACTGGGTGTGTTGTTTCACCAGGTGCTCGGCAATGTGACAGAGTTCCAGAGAGCCGTCAAACTGGTTATAGATACTGTGTCTTTTGACAAGGACTCAACTGTGCAAGTCTTCGAGGCTAACATCAGGTACAAACGTTACCTTAGGCATGTCCAAAAACTCTCCAGCTTGTGATCAATTTTAAAGTTTTCCTCTTCGTGCAGTTTAGAATTGCAAATATTAAGTTTTCTAGAGGCTCGCTAATGCATGTTATAGAGCAGGGGTGGCCAACCCTGGTCCTTGAGAGCCGGTGTCCTGCAACTCTTCCATATCTCCCTGGTCTAACACACTTGAATCCAATAGCTGAATCACCTCCTAAGTGCAGTCAAGTTCTCCAGAGTTCTGCTAATGACCTCATTATTTGACTCAGGTGTGTGGAAGTAGAGACACATCTAAAAGTTGCAGGAGACGGGCTCTCGAGACCTGGAGTTGTCCACCCCTGTTATAGAGCAATTATCTCAAATTATCACATATAGCATCTTACGAGCTATATGTGATAGCTTGTCGTATCACATATAGCTCATTACCCACGGGCTTTGGGTCATTCTTTTCTGTTCTGCTCAACATGTTTTGTCCAGTTTTCAATTATAAAGCTTTGACTAATTTTACTCAGTTCCAATTTCTCTTCAAGAACTATGTTATATTGTTACAAGGACAGTGTTAAATAGTTTCTTTTGAGCTTGATATGAGTAGTAGTTAATTATCTACATTAGAAGTAGAGTAGGAATGACACAAATAAGGGCCTGAATAGTGGCTGTAAGCTGGTGTTTTACGCTCATTTTCAAACAAAAGCAAAAAATTACTGTAAAATTAGCACATTGTAGCAAAAACAGCAATACGATCATTCAGCTCAATTTCCTCATGCATCTCCAGTGATATAAAGCTGCACATTTACTGAAAAAAAAATGCTGTAGCTTTACTTCTTTGTAAGACTGATACAATTTTGCAGCTACGGTGTTAAAGGCGTCTCTTAGTTGTTTTTTTAATCTTTGAAGGATCCTTGGAAGCCTTATCTCAGCACACATTCTGCTGACTGACTCCAAGCACCCATTCGGAGAGGTGGGCTTCAAAGATTATGATAATGAACTTCTGCATCTGGCTCACGACCTGGCTGTGCGACTGCTGCCTGCTTTTGAGAACACCAGCACGGGCATTCCTTACCCCAGGGTGAGAGAGATCACTCTGATTACAAAGTAGGTCATCCCTCTTCCGTGTGCGAGGTCAGGGCTGATTGTTTGTCTGTCTGTGTCCTGCATGCAGGTGAACCTGAAGACAGGAGTCCCTCAGGACAGCGTCAATGAGACGTGCACCGCAGGAGCCGGGTCCCTGCTGGTGGAGTTTGGGATTCTGAGTCGCCTGATTGGGGATTCAACGTTTGAATGGGTGGCGAGGCGAGCCGTCAGAGCTCTGTGGAAACTGAGAAGCAACGAAACTGGTCTGTTGGGTAAGTTGGGGTGGAGGAGTTTTAATTTCACTTTGCCTATTGATTTTCTTTTCTTTTCAATACTTGGTTCTCGCCTGTCATTGCCAAAGATGCAAACATTCCTGTTTGGTTTATTTTTGCAGGAAATGTCATTAATATCCAAACAGGCCAGTGGGTTGGCAAGCAGAGTGGGCTTGGAGCTGGAATGGACTCTTTTTATGAGTATTTGTTTAAATCCTACATCCTATTTGGTGAGAAAGAGGATTACCGGATGTTTAAAGCTGCTTATGAGAGCATTCAGAACCACCTGAGAAGAGGGTGAGTCCCAAACAGAAAAAAATTTGAGAGGTTGATTATGTTCATTTTTCAATTTTCTGCGTTGTTGAGAGTCTCGTTTGGTTGCAGCTGAAATGTGAAAATATCACAGCAACAGGATCTGTGTCTGTCTGGAAATGACCAAAAAGAGGAATTAAAACTGAGAAATGTTTACAGCGTAGTCATGTATTATATACGTTACTTTGTTAAAGTATTCAAACTTTATGAACTATTCTACATTGTGTCAAGTTGCAACTCTAAAGTTTTGAGTTTATTATTGAGTTAATAATTTTAGCTGTATTTCTTCCAGTAGCTTCCCCATTGCTGCTGGAAGAAATGCACCCACAAAAACAGGTTAAAAAATAAAACCATCAATACATTTCCTTCTACTTTACAGCTATGCTCTGCTTTTTGTTGGACTTAATGTTGGTTTTAATGTTAGAAAATATGAAAAAAGTCATCATACTCTAGAAAGTCACTGTGTGTTTATGTTGGGTTTTTTTATGTGGAGAAGAATGTTGTATAACTAAATTCTGTGAAACCTTTTCCCTTTGTTGTTCTCCTTCAGGCGCGAGTCTTGCAATGAAGGTGAAGGTGACCCGCCTCTCTATGTTAATGTGAACATGTTTAGTGGTGAGATTATGAACACGTGGATCGACTCCCTTCAGGCCTTCTTTCCTGGGCTGCAGGTGTTTTTTTTACTTTCCTCTGACATAAATGTAATCTATTTTTTTGTTCCAGTAAACTAAAATAACGATTTATGTAACCCATAGGTGCTGAACGGGGATATTGATGATGCCATTTGCCTGCATGCCTTCTACTATGCCATCTGGAAGCGCTTCGGGGCGCTGCCAGAGAGATACAACTGGCAGCTCAAAGCTCCCGATGTGTTATTTTACCCTTTAAGACCAGAGCTGGTGGAGTCCACCTACCTGCTGTACCAGGTAATAACTCAGTGACAGCAGTGGTTGTTTGTGGGAGATTGCTTTTTATCAATCGAGAGTAATTTTTCTTACTTTCTTCTCACAGGCAACAAAAAATCCTTTCTATCTGCATGTTGGAATGGATATTCTCCAGAGCCTTGAGAAAAATGCCAAAGTCAGGTATGGATTTATGTTGTTGTTACTGATTTTGGACATATACATATAAAAATATATGTATTTGCTTACTTTACACTTCACTGCTGTGTGTTACTGTCACTGCAGATGTGGATATGCCACACTCCACCATGTTGTGGATAAATCCAAAGAGGATCGCATGGAGAGCTTTTTTCTCAGTGAAACCTGTAAATACCTTTATCTTGTAAGTTTTCAATCTGAGGCATTACTCTCAGGAACAAACATTTATTTTATTTTACTTTATTGTTTCCTTAAGTGCATTTTAAAGACAAAAGTGTAGGATTTGGTGACCTCTTGTGCTAAAATGGAAGACTTGCAACCTTTGAATGACATTTTAAAGTTTGATGAAAAGCAAACTTTATGTGTTGACACACATCAAGGTCTACATATCTTACTATATCAGGACTATTTTGAATATATGAATTGATTCGTCAGGGAATTTTATTTATCTTATTTTCTCTGCATTTCAGCTATTTGACGAGGACAACCCTCTGCACAAATCCGATAACAAATATATCTTCACTACAGAAGGTCATGTTGTGCCTATAGACAAGCGCTTCAGGGAGAAACAGTGGAACGACTTGTCGCCATGCGAAGAGGGAGCACTGGCAGAAACAGAAACAAGCATCCAGCCGCCTCCGAGCAACATCAGCAACGTAAGATCATCATCCTCGATTAATTTAATTTGGTCAATGAGTTTGACCAGAAAAACATTTAGCCTCAGAGTTCATTCTCAGTCTGGAAAAACATAAAACTTGGCTGGAGTGTTTTCCAGGCGTGGATCAGTATGAAAAAAGAAAATTAAGTATGTAGAATATTTGTATTTCCAGATGTTAGTTTTCATTTCTTTTTCTTCATCCATCCATCAGTCCATTCATCCATTCTCTATAAATTAAAGTGATTTTTCTTTTTTAGTTATGACATAAAACATTGTGAAGGAACTCTGTATTTATTCTCTTTCTTCCGTGTCTCTGCAGTGTAACAGGATTCCAGAGGAGCGTCGATATGCTCTGCCATTAAAGAGTGTCTACATGAGGCAGATTGATCATATGGTGGGAGTGTTTTGACAAAAAAGGACAGATGTGGGGACACTTTTTTGACATATATACATGTAAAACATTTATATATTAAGAGGAGGACCTCCTCAGTTCAGAGTCTTTGCACCATCTATTTCTCAGATCTGGATCTAGACAGAAAATGGACAGTAATGAATCATGAGAAGACAAGACTGTATTAAAATAAAAAGTTTTTTGGTTTTAGAGAATGATGCCAACAAAGGTGACAAGTCCAAGGTCAGGGAAATTAGTTTTGATTGTTAGTTTTTGTCTGAACTGAGGTAAAGAGGGCTTTAGACAAACTGAGATATCTGGTCAAGTACTTGTGGGTAAACTTTGCACATATGTGTTTTGATTGAAACTACAGCAGAGCTGAGAGTCTTGACAAAAAAGCATCTGATAATAAGATCAGTGCCATTAACCTCACATTAATTCAGTGCATAGCCTATAAACAAATGTTGATCTTTGAGCAAGCCAATCTCTAAACCTGAGAATCAGTGCCTCTTTTTTAAGTTGATATACTTGATTAGATCAGTGCTATTATGTAAGGGCTATGAGATACAATTATTAAAAGAGCTGGTTTTCACTCCAGATATTTTTGGTTTTATTTCTCACAAGTAAAAACATCCCAAAACTAGAGAGGCACCAATCAGAGTCTCATGGCAGACTAATATAGATTTTTAGCCAATTCTAATTTCTCTTTAAGATTTTAAAATATATAGGAACAATATACATTATATTGTTCCTAATTTCCAAAGTGAAATTTGTGATTTCACTTTGTGCTACGTGAAATTACAAATTATTTATTTTCAGAGCAAATGACTGTGTTGTATGAGAGGCCAATCTCTGTGTTCCCTTAGAGAACATAGATTCTTATCTTGTTATATTTCCAGAAACAAGCTACATTATTAAATGTAACTTGTTTCAGCAACTTTGCTGTACTCTGGTCAAGCTTCCTGCTTTCCCCCACAACCTGAATGAACAGCGGTCATGTCTCAATAAGTCATGCAAAATGCTTTGATTTGAAATGGCTCTTTACTTTTTTTGTACTTCCTCTGACTTCAATTTTGACCCGCTGATAATAGTTAAACTTCTACAATCAGTAATTGCATGCACACACCGGGAGAGCTCAGAAACAGGTCTGGTTTCTGACTGGTCACCAGTCAGTTCTCTAAAATCTTCTTATTTTGTTTGCCTATCAAGTTTTTGGTCCATTTCTACTAAAATGCTAATGCATATCTGGGCAGAGACAGAAAGTCTGGGGACTAAACTGCATTTTTGCCTTTGACTCATGTTTGACAATACTGAGAAAATAAAATATTTAGATAATCAAGTGTTTATCTTTCAAACTTTTAATGACTCTATGTCTTAGAAAGGGCAAATAGAGGCTTTATGCTCCATGAGAATGAGGTTCAGGGCTGACTCTTTAAGTGCCTTCTATTTGTCTTAGCATTTTTGGATGCTATGTGGTGTATATTAGACGTGGATAACAGTTTTGAACATATTTTATTGCCACTTTTGATATTGCACAAATGTTTCATTCCGTGTTCATCTGCGGTTCTTTTAACCATCACAAGCCATAAAATGTTTTTTAAATGCTAAGTTTGTATTGGTGACAATTCTGCTGCATTGTTTATGATTTGTACTTGTACAGAAGAGACTGAAGCTGTTTCTTTTAGTGCATGTCATATCTGTCATGTGGTTAAAAACTCAGGGTTTATTAGAAATGCAAAAATCAGTGAATGCTTTTGTAAGAAATAAAATTGTAATGCTGCCTACTATTTTCCATTTTATTATTGTTTCCAACATTAAATATTATTCACAATACTGAGGTACATTTCTATGCAAAATTACTCAATATAATTTACAAAAGTATTACATATTAGATATGTCGAATTCACCTTTCTGTTGCTGTGTAATTCTGTGCAGTCTTTGTTTAGGTCTGCTTTCCTTTGGTTTGGTCTTTTGTCTGCATTTGTGACAAATACCCAGATCACGTCTCGCATATTCAGATGTAGCTGTGGCTGTGGTTACACCTAACTCCACTTTTTCTCACAGATTAAAGTAGAAACATTTCCATAGATATCTGCGTTACTAACGCTTTCCTTCAGGATGTGATGCAATCACAGATAGTTCTCAGAAGTGGTCAAAGGTCTTTCAGAACAAGGCAATAAGGTCGACTTTGATGCACTGGAAAACAGATGCACATCCCATTCTAGTGAATTTTTTGTGGGAGGCAGATGCAGTGACTTGCAAAATTATTCATACACCTTTTTTTATCATGACCACAAGCTTTAATATATTTTAGAGGCCAACTCAAGGAAGTGCATAATAAAATTTAAGGAACTGTTTTGTTTTTAAAATGTCTTTCAAATAGAAATCAAGAAAAATAAACCATGCAGTTGTAATATTTTTTAGAAGCACCTTTTTTTTCAGTTACAACTTTATGTTTTGATTATGCCTCAAGGAAAGGCAAATTTACTTGTATAGCACATTTCAACAGCAAGGCTACTCAAGGTGCTTGCAAACTCATAAAATGAAACAAAGTCTAGAATGTTCCAGTTATTATGAATCAAATGCAACTCTAAACAAGTGGGTCTGTAGCCTTGATTAAAATGAACCGTGTTTCAACAGTATTTGCAGTTTTATGGAAGTTTTTTCCAGATTAATGGAGCACAAATTTGAACGCTGCTTCTTTGTGTTTGGTTCTGATTGTGGGATGCAGAGTAGATTTGAACAAGAAGACCTGAGTTGACCAGAAAGGTGATGCAATAATATACCATATTTTGGTGCTAAGCCATTCATAGATTTATAAAGTCAATTCTCTAGCTACAGAAATGGGGTGATGTGCTCTATTTTCCTGGTTTTAGTAAGAACAAAAGCAGCAGCGTTCTGGATCAGCTGCAGCTGTCTGACTTGTATAGACACTGTTGCAGTAATCAAAATGTCTAAAAATAAATGCATAGATACATGCTGAGACATTAACCCTTTTATGCTGAAAACTTTCAGTTTTTTTTCACATCTACAGACTAAAATCTGTATCCGTGCTTTGCAACAGAACAAAGAATCAATGGAAAACATTAAATCGTGCCAATTTTAAATTCAATTTAAGTCCAAAATTGGACTTGGCCACATTTATACATAAATATGTGCTGATCTAAGCTATACCATATTAGCACTTGCAGTTTTTCTCTCAGACATTTGTCAATCCAAGACAAAAAAAGATTTGTTTTTAAAAAAAACCTGTAATAACAGCTTATATTTTTGAGTCTAAATCAATCAGTCATAAAAAGGATTTTCAGGAACCTGAGGTGATTAAAAACAAGACATTTATTCTGGAAAAAAATGACACAATACTGAGTTTTCTACAGAAGCTTTAATAAATTTAATCAAATGTGTACATTTTTATATTTCTCTGAATTTCAGTACAGATAAGTTGACTCAAAGGCTTTTTGACAGGGAGATTCAAATTGGGGTTAAATTAATTTCTAGTTTAACAGTTTATAGGTTAACAGTATTACAACACACCATTAGAAATCTGATTAATTATGTACAATGGCCCTTTTTCAGCTACTGCAATAAAACCAAAACAAATCTAATGCTTCTCTCAGAAGTTCAATTTATAATCTTCTGGTGTTACAAATTGTGCTGTTTTGTGTCATTAGTAAAAGCCTTTTCTAATGACAATTCATCTTAAAGTCTAACGGATGCTGAAGTGCAGATGCAGGTGGTGTGGCCATCTTGTTAGCCCTTTAATTGTATGCTGTCTGATTACTTGAGCTTAGAGACACTGCGTCTATTCATGAGTACATCTGAAAAGAAATCTGTTTATGCAGACAAAAGCTACAGATTGCATTTCTCTCCAAAGATGGGCTAATGAGAAAAGTTTGACAAAAAATTCAACTCATCTTAAAATCTGCACGGGATTATTTTCATGTCTCAGTGACAAGGAGTCTTTGGTCGAAGCTACAAGTTTAGTTTTTAACACAGCAAATTAAATGTTATTTTTGTTTTTGCATTCACTGGTTTGATGATGGCTTTTTGATAGGACTGTCTCCATCTTCATTCCCTGTTTGAACTGAGGAGGAATCTGAGGAATGTGACAGGGCTAAGACACTACCCTGTCAAATAACATAGAAACACATGTGTTAGATAGGAGAACAGTTACTCTCGGTTAGATTTGCATGATTTTTAACTTTGCTCACCTTCATTTAGTTTGCTCTTGGCTCTTAGAAGAGACCGCAGTCTTTCAGGTTTTCTTTGATGATGATGTCGGTTACAGCGTCAAACACAAACTTGACGTTTTCTGTGTCTGTGGCGCAGGTCATGTGCGAGTAGATTTCTTTTATATCTCGGCGCAAGTTCAGGTCCAGGAACTGGAGTTTGATATAGTTGCCAGCATCCTCATAAGTATTGGGCCCTGGGCAGGACAATAGGGAGATATAAAAGATAAATGAATGGCTGCAAAACAACAGCAATAAAATGAGGAAGTGTTGTTTCTCCACTTTAATATCCACAAACAAAGTGAAGAGCTAAACTTACTTGTAGCCAGTCTATTCTTCACATAGCTAGATCATGTTTTGCCAATGATACTGTCATTTAAACATTGAATGAAGAATCTAAGTAGTTTATGAAAATCTCACCATCATACTCAGGGAAGCACATGCTGAGATGGGCTTTCTTGATCTTCTCAGTGAACACATCCTTCTTGTTCAGGAAGAGTACAATGGAGGTGGTGGCGAAGTAGCGGTGGTTGCAGATACTGTTGAACAAGTGCAGACTCTCGTGCATTCGGTTCTGAAAGTAAAAAACTTTTTAAGTGACCCAGATTTTTATGTCTTACCATAAATTATGAGATGGATTGGTCAACTCTGTCATACCACTTCATCGTCCTCCACTAACACCATGTCATAGGCGCTCAGAGCAGCAATGAAGATGATACAGGTGACACCTTCGAAACAATGAATCCACTTCTTTCTCTCTGACCTCTGGCCACCCACATCAAACATTCTGGATCAAAACAAAAGACGATTTGCTGTGTGATCATCCGATCAATCCTAATTCCTACTAATGAGCAATAATTTGTAGACTCACCTGAAGTTAAGATCTTTGAAGGAGAATTGAGTCTCAATGATACCAGTGGTTTTCACTCTTGATCGCAGCACATCCTGCTCAGTGGGCACATATCCTGGTTGGATCAGTCGCTCCAGGTCATTGAGGTAGCTGTGTGAAAATTAAACTCTGTCAGTGGACTTATTTTTATGATTACATGAGCAGTGTTTAAATTTGTTGTTGCTTACTATCCAGCTGAGTCGTTGAGTTGATACTCTGAAGCCCTGTCGAAGCAGACCTGTATGCCAGAATCCTTCCACAGACGCAGAATGATGTCTGACAATTCTTTGGGCATGGTTCCTTCCTCAATGGTATCTGCAAGATGCATCAGTTTCCTGGCATCATCCTGCAGGAAGGACCCAGGTGGACAGTCACATCAATAAATTTAACTTAGAACATTTGACCTAAGATTTACATAGATGTGTTGTCACCTGTTGATCGGGGTGGCCGTAGTTAATGTTGAGTGTGTTCATGGCCTTCACGATTGCCATGATGGACTGCAGGGTGTTGCTGTAGATGATGACGATGAACTCCAAGCATTCTTCAAGCGAATAACCATCTTTGTGGATAATTCTGTGGAGAAAGTGTAGCATTACTATTGAATATAGATTTGGACAGGAAGGAATAAATGCTGCTTAGATACAAAGTTCTTACTTCATCTGTTTGACAATGGTGCTCTTGCCTGATTCTCCAGCCCCTATGAAAGAGAAGAAATCATTTTAGAAGACGTCTTTGCCTATTTTATCAGAATATCCCAACATTTCCTTTGATTTGAAGACACCTTACATGGAGATCCATTCCCAAAAACTGGACATTGATGAAGCTACCAGCATGCTTATCAGAACTGGTGTTTTTATTTATGTTTGTAAGGTGTTGGAATAACATCTGTTTATCTCAGGTGAACTATATCCTCCAAAAGATGATCCCAACAAGTGAGGCATAATGCTTCTTACTTCAGCCCTAATCTTTTTACTTGACCCTGACCTGTATCACCATAAGGAGAGGATGAAGCAGTGCATGAAATAATGTTTGAAAGAGGTTTATTATGTGTATACTAAGTATTTTCAGATGGTGCAATCTCTAAACTATCAACAAATATTACAGCTCTGAATTATTTCATGCAGCACAACTACATTTGACTGTATGTAATTTCTGTATTTTATTAGCTTATAGAATAAACTCTAACTCTGACATCAACAGATGCTTCCTTTCTCTCATTTAGTTGAAATTCATAAGATGTAAAATGAAGGTGCTATAATTCTGTTTTGGTTTGTTGATTCAGGGTCAGTGTCCTTCAGTGTTAAGCCCTTTGTGTGGAAGAACCTGTTGTGTCAGGATTAACAGGGATTGCCTTGAGTGATTATCTGAGTGTCTTAGCAATTCAGTGACACAGTTTATTGAGCTCTTATTTGATATGTTGCATCTTTTCATGCACAGTTAGAGACTTTCAAGAGTAAAATTAATTAGGTGTGTTATTTGCAACAATGCATAAACCGACATCATTTGCTTTTAGGATTGTTAAACAGGAACTAAAATTGTTTGTGAAAGTCAAGGCAGCAATTGTTTTAGGGAAAGGTTTTAACCAAAACCTTCCCTGTGAAAGGTTTTGGTTTTACAGCTCAACTGTAAAATTACATTTGAGATGTAAAACTACATAGTTTTGTAAAACAATTTTACTAAAACACTAAAACCATCTAAGGTGTGAGAATGGCTCTGACCAGATCATGACGTATTGAAACCATTGCTTCTAAATCACTCGTCCAACAGGTGTGTCTGTACCTAGCAGCAGCAGCTTGACGGTCCTTGCATCCTTATCTGCATCCTCCTTCAGCCTCTTCTCCAGCTCCCTGGAGTGTTTGTCCTCGGCGCTAGCTCCGGCCCCCATCCTACTTTTCCCGGCTTGGGGCCCTCTGTTTCAAAAGCCAAGTGTCAGGAAAAATGGAAGCAGGTCCCGGTTGGCTGCTCGCCTCCTACTGTCTGACCGGTGCCTTCAAGCACGCAGCTGATGCGCCAACTGCCGGCAGCTGGGGATTGTTTGAGTATTTTTTCCCATCACAGAGAAGGATTTTGGGCTCCCTGAGCCCACCTGACCAGTGGTGGCCAATGGAGCACAAGGACAGGGCAGAGGTGTGAAGGGAAGCAGACATACATCACTGTAGGCGTGCTCTAACCTTTAGGGTACTTTGCTGCGCTCAGCGGAAGATGAACATCGGCTCAAGTGCTTATCTCATGCTCTTCTTAGGCTCCTTCAAAAGAGAAGCCCATAAAACTAAAAGAGCTTGGTTCATGTCTTGTTATCAAAACTAAGTTTAGTCTCTGGTGTGACCAAAACAAAAATAAAATCTGATGGGAAACTCATTGTGGTTTTATTTCTGCAAGAGGGATGATAATGTGACAATATTGTTAGAACCAACACAAAATCAGGAAATGCATGTCAAGACCATCAACCTGCAGTCCAAATACAGAGACATATGCACACACAAATGCAAAGATGGGTCCAAATATTCCTTATTGGATCCAACAACCTGAAGGGTGAGTTCTGAAGTGCTTAAAGAGCTTTGCAGTTTCACCAGACAGATCTCATTGACCTAAATCTGAAGCTGGTTAAGGATCCTAATCTACTCACACTTTCAGGTCTGTGTGCACGAAGATACAGTATGAGTATACATTCGTGATCACGGCATCATATTTTAATTACACACTCAGAAACTGTAAAGTAGTGTTATTATTTTGTTAACTCTAGAAAGCATACAGGATCAAAATGTAGAACATCTGTAACTGGGTAGATGCAGTTTGATTCTAAATGTATTTGCTTTTCTTTTGAGGTAATTTTCTACTTGTGACCCTATTTTGTTTGGATACAATCTTGTTCACTACAAATTTTAAATTCTGACAAGACAGAAAGTGTCATCCTTGGACCAAAGTCTTTGAAAAAGAAACTACTGAGTCAATCCCTTGATCCCTGATGACATCAAATTGACTCCTGAAGTAAATAACCTCTGTATTATTTTTAACCAAGGTATGTCATTTAAATCCCATATTAAAAATGTTTGAAGGATTCCTTCTTTCACTTCTAGAATATTGCCAAAATTAGAAATATTCTGTCTAGGACTGACCCTGAAGAAGCAGTACTGCCCACCACATAATCCATACCTTTGTTATTGGTCTAATGTAATGATTTGCAATCAGGAAGTCCACAAAATGCAGTTAAGTAATCATGATGAAATACATATAATTTGATTCATAATAAAGTTGCAATTAGTCTTAATTGATCCTAAATAAACCCTAATATTAAGAAATAAATAAACGTTTCTTGATTCTTTTTTAAATGTTTGATAAAAATCACTCAATATAAAAGTCATGAATTTATCCTTTAGATTGATGTTATAATTGGTTTGAGTGGTTCATAATGTTAATATAATTGAAAGTATTTTAATTGCTATGCTAATGCGGAAAAAAGTTTACTATGAATAAATATTAAATATTAACTGCTCTAAATCTAAAACACCATGCAGACTAAACAAAGGAGAACACTTGTTATTATAAAATATAGAGCTTTAATTTATTAGTTAGCAACATTGATGAGGAAGAAAAGATAGTAGTTTTTACAAGTCATTACATTACCACAAAGTGTGCTTATTATACATTACCTCACAGACCAGTTATTCAGAGAAAACAGATTCCCATAGTAGAAATGTATGCAAACTTGTTTTCTTCCTCTACTTCTTATATCTGACAAGGAGAACTCAAAGATGAAATCAGCCTTTCTGATCTTTCAGCATTTCCCAAAACAAAAAGGATCTGAACTCCCACAACAATAAAAAGACATCCACATCAACATTTTAGACAAAACACTACACACATACACTGTACATGCCATGCACATTTAAAATTCACTGTCTGAAGACTGTGGTATAATTTTTTCTTCAGGTTTGGCAAGTTATCATGATGTTTACTGTGTAAAGGTGTTCATTTCATTAGTTAGTGTGAAGTCTGTGGCACCAGTAATAAAGGATGGCTCTGTACCAGGACAAATAGAGCGGCAGAAGAACATAAAGTACAGCACCAGGCATCATAGCACTATAAATCTGCACACTTGTATAGACTGATTACAATAATTTCATCAATATTTACATAAAAATGGAAGGAATGAAAAAAAAAAAAAGAAACTACAGTGCTGTGAAAAAGTATTACATTTTTCTGATCATTAAGCAATTTTGTTGAGGTTGATAGCACTGTTGCCTTGGAGCAAGAAGGTCCTGTGTTTACATCCTGGCCTGGAGTCTTTCTGTTCTCCCTATGCAACTGGAGGTTCTCGCCAGGTACTCCTAAAGTCCAAAAACATGACTCGTGTAAACGGGTTTCTCTAAATTGCTTTTAGGTATAAATGTGTGTATGCATGGTTGTTAGTCATGTGTGTTGCTCTGTAATGGTGTAATTGTGACCAGTCCAGGGTGAACCTTACCTTTCGCCCAATGACTGATGGGGATATTGCAACAGCAAGTGAGAATAGACAATGGATTTATGGATATTTAATTTGATAAAGACAAAACAACTATTCAAAACAAGTTGGCTGTGTGACAAAATAACAACATTGCTCTACGCCCTTTAATAGAGTGTAATTAACATATTTTGGAGAGGTGAGTTCAATATCCCTAGTCACACCCAAACTGTGATTAGTGAAAGTTATGCAGGGATAAAAAATTACAAAAGAACCTGTTTAAATGTTTTGATGTAGGCCAGAACATTTAAAAATCATCGTGCCCTGAGCTAAAGATAACAAACAGTTGTCAATAACTTTGTTTCCTATCAGTTTGGAAAGAGTTATAAAGCCATTCTGAAGTCTTTTGGACTCCAATGAACCAAAGTCAAAGCCACTATCCACACTTGGAGAAAACATGGAAGAGTGGCTGATCAATCAGTCATCCAGGAGGTACAAAAACAACATCTAAATCACTACAAATTTCACTTCAAAGTTCAACATTCAATAAAAAGAAACAGACTGTGCCAACATTGCATCCATGGGAGAGTGCCAAGGAAAACACTACTGACCCTGCCAAATGTTCTAAAATCCTGTTACATTTGGAATCAAAGTGACTGTATTTCAGAAAAGGAACATCCTACATACATCAAAACACATTGGTAGCAGTGTAAAGATCTAGGATGTGCTCAGAACCTTTCTATAATTGATGGAATCAAAGGTTTTACTCTCTAGGAGAAAACCTTTAAAAACTTAAGCTCAAGCAATCGAGTCGTACAACTGAACAATGGTCCAATAGACACCCATCTCTCAAATACTAAAAAATTACGAAGTTTTTGGGAATATCCTTGTCAAATCTGGACATAAATCTGACAAAGATGATGTGGTAATGTGGCTGAATTCAAACAAAAAGTGTGTCAGAATCTTCTCCACACATCAAGGGCCAAGTGGGTTTAGATAGATTTTTCCTTAACTTTATCTAAAGTAATCCATAAATGAAGTAACCATTTGAAAAGTGCATGTTGTACTTACTCAGTAGATTTGTAACAGATATTAAAAATTGATTGATGATCAGAAATCTCTAAGTGACAAAATATTACAAAATGAGCAAATACTTTTCCCACAGCATTGTAGTTTATAGGGCGTTTAATATGTTTAGAAACAAACTTTTTCTAAGATTAAAAAAAAAAAAAAAAAATCACCAATTTGGCAACAAAAGGTGCTTTCTCTAATATATATATATTTTTAATCACAGATTCACATTTAGCTGCCTGCTGGAATAACTCATCTCCACAGAGAGAGAAGAGAAGGCAATGTTCTGTTTTCCACTTCTGTTTCATTAAAAGAACCCTTCCTCCAAAGATAAACAGCTTATAACAAGATGCCGAGAACACAACACTGAGATGTGATGCTTACATACAAATAAAAACACTTGGCAGCAACTAGTCATGGAAGAATATGAACGGTGCAGTTTGTAATTGTCACTTTAGGTCCGTCGACCTTCTGTGAAAGAGCTTAAAATTCACGTTCCTGGGAGTTTGTGACGTGCTGTTGCAGCTGCAGTTTGTCGGCATTCCTACCACCATCAATGGCGTTTTCCCTGCTTTATTTACAGTACAATAGTGTCCACCTTTGCAATGACTGTCCAGGTGAGATTACCTAACAAATGCCAGGCTTTTCTGGTGTAATTCTGGATTTAGATACTGCCAGCAGTCAATTGAGCCGACATAATTGCAGAGAAATGGGAAGCTTATCCACTCCAGTCCTTGTCTGGACACCGTTAAAGTCCAGAGTAATAGTTGCTATTTAAAAAAAAAGAAAAAAAAAAAGAAAACACCAAACAAGGATATTCCCAACATAATAACACAATGTCATAAACAATAACACTAATAATTATAATAACAATAATAATAATAATATAACAATATTTGCACAGATCTATTCACAAAAACATGTTTTCTAGATAGGTATAAAGAATTACTTTGTACAACCTACAATAAATATTGTGTTCTTCCAACAGTTACATACAAATGATGCTTTCTGTTGCAGGGTCTGTTAAATGGAGTCATTTCCCTTAAATGGAGGGTTGTGAGGAGAAACTAGAAGGTAGACAAATGGTGCTGTTTGAACGCGACAGGCTGAAAACCCAAACTCTTCATGTCTCAGCTGGATTCGTCTGGTCGTCGTGATGCCGGCGGTTGCGAGGCTTCTTCTGCTCCTTCAGCTCCTTCAGGCTTTTAGCTTTGCCGTCCCCAAGGCCGTCGTCCCCGTGCTGCCAGTAGTCCTTGCAGTACTGGTTGATCAGCCCCATCTCGGGCTGGCTGAGGATGGTCAGCAGGTCCTTGTATTGCCCAACGCTCGGGGTCCAGGCGCTGGACTGAATCTGGGGGAGGGTTGGGTTGCCCGTATCCACCAGGACGTTGTTAACTGTGCGGCTGGAGAGGACCACTAGCTGCAGCTTCACCAGGGTGTGCTTGAAGTTCTTCTCAGTGGACGTGCAGTGGTAGATGCCGCTGTCGGAGGACTGCAGTGACCGAATTAGGAGGCCCTGATCGGTTTTCAGGATGCGACCCTCTGAGCGAATCTGGAGTACACAAGGAGGGAAGTTTTACAACTTAAGGAAAGACACGGACAAAGTAGGACGAAATATTTAATTATCAGTTTAAAAGGTAAAAGAATACAATGCTTTCCAAAAGCATTCTTGATAACTAGAATATAAATGTATTTTATTGGGATTTTACACATCTTTGCACATCTACAAGATTTTTTATATTTTTGTCCATCTTTGGAAAATAGCTCTAGCTCAGTCAGACTGGAAAAAGAACATATGTGAACATCAATTTACACCCAATTTTTTAAAAGGAATATGTTTTGATCTTAAGTGTTTTATTGCAACTCTGACTGTATGTTTTGGTTTTTGTGACCCGTTGCCTCAATCCCCAACTTTTTGCGGCCTTTAACAGGTTTTCTTCCAGGATTGTTTTTAGCTCCAGTCAACTCTGATCAGCTTGTGTGTTCCTGCTAAAGAAAAACATCCCCACATCTGAAGTGCTTGTTTTCCATCTCACATTGCAATTTACATATCGGCCAAAAAGTAAATAAACCTAGAAAAGAAAATCTGAATCACAAATCTGTTGCCAGTTTTCATACCTTATCCAGCTCCTCATCCTATCATAATCACAAATTTTTGCACTATTGCAAATTATTCTGCAATAATGCAAAATAATTTGCATTATTGCTGAAATAAGACTATTAGCATCTAAAATGTAAAAGATCCAGATGCTATTTTTATATGACATCAGTCAACATCTGTTGTACAAAAAAATTAAATAAAACGTGATATTTTTCTGTTGTTTATATTATTTGCAGAGAAACCAAATTTGTCAAGTAATAGTACTGGAAGAAGAAAAAAAAAATATTTAAAAAGCCAAAAAGTCTACCTGAACAAATGTAGGTGGGTAAATGAACCAAATTCCTTTTTTTCTATAATCACCTCTTTTCTCCTGTCGCTGTTTTCCTTCTGCAGGTGCCACTTCAGAGAGACATGAGGAGAGCGAGCCTGGCACTCCAAGAAGGTTGTGCTTCCCTCCACTCCGTACTGAACTGTCTCCAGTGTATTCTTATTTGCTGCGAAACATATAAGACGTTGCTTAATGCTTTTGTACTGAAAACTGCATCACAAGTCCATCTTGTACCACAGAGAAACTTACCATTTGAGTTGTAACCTCTGCACTGGCGGATCGGGTTTCCATACTTTACGTCCTGTCGACGGCTCCGTCTGGGAGATCGAATCAACAGCCGAAAATAAAGCTTAGCATCAGCACGGTTTTTAAATATCCTGTGCTACAATAATCCACAGAGATAATGTCAGCCTGTGGATGTAAATGTCCAGGCTGTCTTGGTCTCACCTTTTCTGTGAGGCAGAGTATCTGGAGCAGGACTTGCCGTCCCAGGCGCAGTACGGGTCCCGGGCCAGGCAGCAGTCAGCGCAGGCCTCGCCGTACACGTCACAGCGGTGCAGAGCCAGGTGGGTCACACCCAGGACAGATCCCACATAGAGTTGTTGCTATTAAAACAAACACAAAAACAGAACTAGTGAGAAGTAGTAATTTGAATTTAATTAATCGGTGATTCCAAAATTTTTCAGATTCTGATCCACAAAACATTAAAAGAGCTGAGTGTATCAGCATAACCAATAATAATATACCAAAGGGTACAAGGACGACACAAACATCATCAGCAGTCAATATTATTGAAACCTAATTAGGACAGCTGTTGTTTTTTTTTGTGTTTTTTTTTAAACACAAAAGTAAAGGCAACAATATATATTGCTCGAATGGTTAAAACAATATATATGTGTGGGTTTCCAATTTATTTAACCAATAAATTTAAACGTTAAATCATTATGAAAAATAAATTCTGCAATTTATGTATTGGAGCGTTATTAAAACATTTTAGAGACACATTTTATAGTAAAATGGTTGCAAATACCCCAGCGAATGTCTTTTTCGAAATTAAATAAATCTGATAGATAGCTCCCACTAAGTTAATTGGATGAATGAAATACTTTGGCTCAGACTAGCTGTACCAGCAAAAGCAAAATCAGTGAAACTAGTGGTAACTTACCCGTTTAGATGAAATTTTCATAGTGGTGATTGGGGTGGGAACCTGAAGTGGCAGATGACATTTTTGCATAAACACAAAGTAAGAAAAAACAGGAAAAAAGTTGCCAAACATGTCAAAGCATATAATAGAAGAAATTTTCTAAAATAGCAGAAAATCTCTAGCCAAATTTTTCCAAACCTAGGTAAATTATAAATAGAAAAGTAAGAAAAGAATAAGAGATTATACAATAAAGAACAAATTTTCAAAATAATAATATTGTACGTTTTTTAAAAAGAGCACACTGTTAAAAAGAAATGAGCAACTGTATACCCTCTTTAAATAATTTGCAGCACATTATTCTCTATTTAGTAGTCCTTTGAAAAAAAGACGAGTGGTCAAAGTCTCAATTAGTCAGTCAGATGTCAAAGAAAACTAGAAATCAAAATGGGTCAGGAAAAGCCTGATCAATGCCTTTGTATAAAATAAGACAAATAAAAAGGAGTTTTTGGATCAGTTTTTTAGACTGACCTTGAACACCTCCACCTCCTCCAGAACCAGCTCCTCTGTTTGTAAGTCGTCTCTTGGCAAGACGATGACTTTCTGCACCGTCCCACGATCTGAAGAACCAAAAATATTAATTCATATTATAAAACCTTCCACTGAAAATAGCTTTATTGAAAATATTTATGATAAACACAAAACTCCGTTCAACAATGTGTTTTTACAGGAATTTTTAAATGTTCTGGTCTCACAGCGCTGACCTGTTCCCAGGAAGAGAACTTCATAGCTCCCATCAGCTGCTCTCACTTGGTCGACAGCAATTGTGGTGAACTCGTAGTCCACGTTGGTTCTGACCACCAGGGGGCGCTTGTGCACCGGGTAAATGGCGTTGTACATGGTGGGGTGGTTTCTCATGAAGTTGATAACCTCATCTGGGTAATCCTTTGTGGATTTCATGTTGGGAGTGAAAGTACCTCCAGGACACTATTGACAGATGGAACATTTTAATGTCAAATCTGCTCCTCTGACATTTGCTTTATTTCCCCATGAGTGCGGTTTATATTATGAACATTGATTTTCTTTATTTTTGAACTCACAGTGCCAGGTCGAGGGTAGGGAATTTTCCCAGTGTACGCCACCCACTGGTAGTTGGGCCCTTCTTTGTGGGCAAATGGCCCATTGAAGACCATACGGATGTCGGCCATGGAGTAGACGCACACCGCCGAGCCTTTGAACACAGATCTGCAGGAGAACAGATTAGCACAAGTTATTGTAAAGATATTATCAAGTCAGCATCCACATTAACTCACACCCCAAAGTAATTACTGCAAGGTATCTCTGTGGCTTCTCAGTATGACTTCCTTCCACATATTCAGTCTGCCTCCTTTTGCAGGAACTTGCTGAAACATCATGATGCACAAACACTCACTGACTCAAGCAGAGACAAGTTGTCTGACATACTGACATACAAACACCCACGTATCCCAAAGAATCGCCAGAATACAGGCTCTCACTGCTGCAGAGCAGTGTGGTATGTTTGTAGCTTCTGTCATGAGCCCCTATCATTAGCACCACATGTGCGTCTATCAGCTGGGCTTAAATGTTCTCAATGGCTATAATGGCGATTGCAACAATAACAGTATTTCTTTCTCCAACACATTAATCAAAATGCATTTATTATGACTTTGTGAACGCCTTTCTTGACCTGTGCGCTGACAGAATCTTAGTTTACAGATCTTGAAGAGTTAGTGTGTATTTTTTGGAAGTGAGGTAATGAATGAGTAGTCAGTATCTTACCTATATTAGAAAAAAGCTACTGGAACAATTAAGAAACTTAGTTTTGATCCAACTATAACTAACTAATGACTAATCCCTGAAAGGTTTACACACACGTTATACCATTATATAGGATTACACATTATACCATCTTGCCTATATAGATAACCAATAAGTGGATAGAGGTACCCAGAGCTTTTTTTCATGGCTATACATTAAGTGTTCACTGTTAAATGTCACATAAACAATACTGACATAAATGATACATTCAATATGTCAGGTCAGCAGAAAACTAGAGATGCAGTGGGAAGCCAGCAACTGAATGAAATTGGACAAGTCTTTGTTTTATCAGTCAAAAACTGAAAAATCTGGAAAACTGTCAGCGAATGGATCATAGCAAGCACTATCAGATCTTTAAACGGTCAGTGTGGATGCTGTCACTGAAGACCGAAAACTCCAAATTGGTCATTTTTGTTTTGTCAGTAAGGTGATAAAAATGAAATCAGAGGAAGCAAAGAGATGTTCAAAGAGAATTAAAAGGAAATTGTAATTTTTAAAATGACAAAATGTTTGAATTCTTGAGACAGCAAGAGAGTTATCGAGAGTAAGACTTTAAAAAGAAAACAAGAAGCAATGGCGCTTAATTTTATACTTTTGAGCTTTCGACCGTTGCTATCTAACATGCTGAATTAATTTAGAAATGTTCGCAGCCTCTTGGAAATCTTATAGTTAATGTATGGGTATGTAATCTAAAAAACCCAACAACATTGTCCACCTTCAGTGACTGACAACCTGCTATCAAACCTGACTGTCTCTGTGAAAGACTCTCAGAGGACGGCGTCTCCCTCTGGGCTGAACATTCACTTTTCTGTCTCCTACTTGTAGGCGGATTCTTACAAACGAATACAGATTCATAGCATTACAAAGAGCAGACACCTTGCGGCTGAGCAAAAATGAGCACGTACTCCTGACAGACATTAAAACACACCTAACATTCACACTGAAATTAGAGTTAAAAAAAGCCATTACTCACCCTGAAACTGAGAAGACTCCATAGATGACTGGGTTCCTCGTGTCTTGGGTTGGTTGGATATACACATCCCCTGTAGACAGTCACATGAATTATACATTAATTAGTCACATTCATAAATTATGAAAAGTTATTAATTCACAATAAGTATTCATAGTTCAAAACATGATTTCGATCTGTAAGCACAAATGTAGGTCGCTTCCTGGGATTTGTGCCTCACTGAATTTAACCTCTTTCAAATTCAAATTAAACCAGGTCAGACATTTCTTTTGCAGAAAGCATTTGAAAGGAAAATATTAGTGTCTCATATTAAATGGTCTTGAGACTTTAAGATCACTTCCAACCCAAGAAATCCTAATTGTGACATATGGAGACATTTTGCTTCCTTTGAGGGGGGTTTGTTAAGAATGAGCTCCCCATGAATTGTGGTTTCCAGAGTCTCAGCGAGATCCTGAATCTAAACTCTTCCAAACCTGGAGCTACACTGCTCTGGTCTCAGTGGGGAATAGGAGTGAAACGGAGATGTCTGCTGAAACATGACTTTAATAGGAGCCATATGCAATACAGGGACTGTGGGGCCATGGCAACGGTGTGCAGTGTGTATCTCTAATGTTTTCATGAGAGAAAAGAGCAAGAAATAACAAAGCAAAGGAAAATTGACATTTAAAATAGACAGGCTATGCACACACCAGTTCATTTACTGTTATGCTTTAGAGGGATGAGTTCAGCTTAAAAAAAACCCCACAACAATATTACCTGGTAGTTTTCAGTTAATAAAAAACACCATTACATTGAAAACAAGGGAAACACGAGTCTCCTGTTTATAAATGTTTTTTTTTTGTTTTTTTTTTTTCAGGGGATTGGAAGGACTAAAAATGAGACATTTTTCCCCAAGCAGAAATAAAACATTTCTCAAATAACCTGAATGTATTTTATAACTGACTGAAACTTAATCCATATGCCTTTGGCTTTAATCAGCAAAGATTCAATAAACAAGGAGCATAAATTCAAACTTCTTGCATGAGAAAATATGTTGTGCACAGTTTTAAAGATAAACAAGCCCTCCTTTGATCAAATGCTTGAAATCGTTTCTGAAACGAAAAACTATGCCAACATCCCAGGGTACGGAATGACAGGTAATGTCTGTTCACTAAAGCGAAAATTAACTTTTGGCAAGCGAAGCAAAGAGTCATAACCCATCTGACGCCAGTCTGACACAGCCCCTGGCTATGGAAAGCAAGAAAAGAAATAAATCAGCAGAGAACTGGGAACAAGTTGCATCATTCTGACTTTTGTTTCTGATGTGTCAGAGGAGACAGAGACTGTGAGGCCCTCTGAGCAACATGCATGCTGGGAGACATCACTAATTACTGGAAATATACTAATACAAAGACATTAACTGAAAGAGGTGTTACATGAGGACAAAAGAGAGTAATTATCAGTTCAGAAAAAAATTATATGTCATCCTTTTGAAAACGTAGCCTAATGTGTTAAAATATCCTGCTGAAATTAATCTATAAAGCAACATGAGTATTAAGAAATGTTGGGCTCTGCACACAGCTCTGACATCCAAAACATGTAGAAATAAGGCTTCTGTTATTATTACGCTACAAAAAAAGAGTGTAAAACTTAACGTCCCATAAATTCATTCTTTTTTTTCTCCAGAAAATATTTTTTTTTATCTCTTTTGCATCTGCTTGCCTTTCTGTCCCTTAACAGTCATCCTTTCCACTGGCAAAACACTGAATCCTTTCTCATCTGGTAAACCTCGCCCCACTCTGTCCCCCCTGAGTCCTCATCTAAGCACTCCGATGCCTCTGCTGGGCTCCAATCGGGACCAGCAGTACATTTCTCCCAGACCGACTGTGGTTTGTGGTAAAAATGGCCGTGGTGCTGTGGGCTGTTACGCCGCACCTCAGGACGCACATTAACCTCACCACGAGTGCTGATCTGCTTGTAGGCTGCAACCGCCAAGCTGCACCACTAAAACTACAGTAACACTGACACCAGAGTGCTTTCTGTCACACAGAGTGCTCTTACTGCATAAAGAACATCTGCAGAACACCATTACAGCACGAATACGAGATGCTACTAAATATTCAATTCTCAGCTACTTAGAAAATGTTTCTGATTGTGCTTTATTACATCTGTCTGATGTTGTCAGTTTAAATACAAAAGTTGTAATACTATTTAAACTTCTTCACATTACAACCATAAGTTTCAATGTTTGCTACTGGGAATTATGTGCTAGACCGACATGAGCAGGGCATGAAATTGAAATGAAAGGAAGATGATGTGAGTGAAAAGGTTTTTAAAATATTTGGAAAGTACAAATCTGTAAAGTGTGGTTTGCATATTCACTCCCACTGAGTGGATACCTTGCAGATCCACCTTTCACCGTAGTTACAGTTCTTCCTGTTTGTTGCTGTTTGTAGTGATGCACAACAATTTTACACTGCGATTTTCCACATAGAGCAGAATTATATTTTTTACTTCCTTCAAGAATGACTTTCTTCTTGCCACTCTTCCAGAAAGGGCAGATTTGTGGAAACACAACTAACCCTGCAGCTGTCTGGATTCTCCCAACTGAATTGGGGATTTCTGCAGCTCCTCCACAGTCACCAAGGGCCTTCTGGGTCTTTATTATGTTGTTTTTTAAATGATCTCATAGAATGGCTGTATTTATACTGAACTTAAGGTGGACTATTTTTACTAATTAGGTGACTTCTGGCTGCACAGCAATTTGTTGAAGGGTATCAGAGTGAAGAAGCCTCAAGTTTTCCTTCCACTTTAAAATGATGCGTTATTTTAGAATGACCTAAGATAATTAAATCCTAGTTACTATCTATCTTATGTTAAATATTTGCCTTTACTGTCCAATTTCTTATTTTCTTTCCTAATTACCCTTAACTTGTTGATGGAACGTCTGAATTTCCCCTCTGGGGAAATATAAAAAATATCATGTTTCTATTTCTGGCTACAAGCACTCAGAGACTTCCTGGTGCCCATTGCCTTGGAGACAAAGCAAAGCTATAGCAGAGACTGTAAGTGCACCTTCCTGTCAGCTGATTTTATTTTACTAAATTTTTTTTATTTGTCTAATCCAGCTTGAATCAGTTGTAAGGAGTGGAGTTCCTGGAAAATCCTGGAGTAGGACTGTTACATCATAAAAACCAGGATCAAATTCCCCCAAATGTAGTTTCTGCAACCACTTGACTAAAATAAATGGATCAGTGAGTTCTGCAAACGGGACAGTCGGACCTTAAAGGCTCCACCTATGTGTCAACCTAAAGTTTGAACTTCAGTTAAACTTACATCACCTCGCTGTACAAAAGAGGTTAGCAGAGTACTTTTTGCTTCTGAACAATATGATGTTATCATTAGCCCCAAATGAAAACATCGTGAAACAGGCTGAGGAACTGGGAATTAGCATCATTCTAGAACTATGCAGAGCAAATGTGAAGCAAACTGTAGAAATGAAAAAGTTGTTGATTCTGAATCTGTCCATCTGCAGAGCTTTATTTTGAAAGTTGAGGTTATAAATGGTCCCTTTCCATCTGCTAGTTCTCCTCTGAGGTCAGAGACATTCAATATGCGGTTCACTCCGGCTCCCTGCAGAGTCATTATAGGTCCCCTGAGCTGCAGAAATCAATCTGTAAGTGGCCAGAACTGCAACTCGTCCTTTGTAAGGAAGATGAAGCAGCACGTTGCTCATAGGTTTAAAAAGTGCAAAGTTGGACGTAATGACCAACAGGTGCATTACACAACTGATGATGGACCTACGAGAGTCAGGGATGACAGAAAGCTTTAAAAGTGAAAATGAATATGACTCACTGAGTTCATCAAAGTGCGTCTCAATGCCATCAGCTCCAGGCACAGAGCAGATGAGACGAGCCTTCAGAAAGGTGCTCCATTTGTTGACCAGACAGCAATGTCCACCGTCATCGTTCTGCAGGAATCATATCCAAACAAACATCCAAAGTCACTCATCAGGTCGACACCAACTGTATCTGTCTAACAGGTGTCTGAAACAGCTGTTAACCAAAGTTAGCATGAATAATGGTCACCATCATCTGTCTGAACAAGGGGTCAGCCAGCTGCTGCTTGTGCTACTGAGGTGAAGCATAAAGTCCTGAGAAAAAGAAGTCGGGGAATAAACCTCAGCTCAGCTTGGATGATTTGTGAAGATTAAAAAGACACATTGTTTCACCTTTTACCTTGAGTTATGAAGACAAATAAAAAAAAATCCTTCTTTCTAACGATTTAAAGATCACTGAGCAAATTACTCATGTCATCTTATTTGTACGAATAATCCAAAACATTCAAAACTGTCACCTCCCTGCAGGCAAGATAAATAACAATAGCAATATTTTTTAAATCTGACAATAAACAGTTACCTAAGAAATGTAAACCTATGGCACCTCTGTCAACAATTGGTACCTCTGGGTGAGAATTATAAAAAAGACCAAAATAATTTAATGTTTTATTTAAATTCCATAAACTCTCACAGTGTTTTTTTCATTTTTATCATGCACCTCACTGTTGTGGCTAGATCAAAATGAGCCTTTATTCATCCTTGTTAATCACAGTTTCATTTGTTTCAAGCTTTAGTTGTTGCCACATTTGAGTCAGTAGCTATTTTCTTGGAGCTTTTTCCTGATTTATTAAGATCAAAACACACCGACCTTATCAATCTCATTTGTAGCTTAACTAATTAAAAATTTGGAGACAATCCGATACTTTTCAATGAAAATGCAAAAATAAAATATCCTTTAATTACACATGTAATATAAGAATTATTAGGGGAGCCACTAACTGTATTGTTTATTTGAAAATACAGTATATATATATTTAAAGGTTTATGTCAGTGCAATACATTATTACATTTTTTAAGGGGATTTTACTAATTTTACCAGAGCTGTCAAAAACTGTGGAGGTTGCTGTATTTATGTAATTTATTAGTTTTTTTCTATGGAGAGCATGTATTAAAACTTATTGCAGAACATACTGGATGGCCATCCTCAAAGGAGGACAAAACAAATAAAAACAGGCCAGGGGCAATCACTCACCAAGCCCTTCGATTTATTTAAAGCTCACTGGTGATTATCAACTTGTGGTTTCGGACCTGTGTGATAACTCACCAAGCAGATCCGGCCTATCCTGGACTGCGTCATGGGACTCTGGCCCACCTCAGAGGCTTTCTCGCGGAAGAAGAAGTAGAGCTTATCGTCATTCTTTTCAGCGCTGTCTGGGATCAGATGAGCATGGACAAAAGTCGGATCTGAAGGGAAAAAAGGAAAAAGGATAACTGGCTCATTTGTTTGTCCAGACCTCCCTATAGTAGGTTGTTTTATTTGTTTTTCAACTAAATTTAATATAGAGGTTGCTCTTATGTCTTGCAGGTTTTGGGATATTTGATGACTTTCAAATCAACAACCAAATTATACTGATTTTATGCTATAAGGATTGGACTTGTGAACAGTAAAGTATTTGTAAAATGAGTTAAGCTAATATATTATTTTTTTTCTAAGAAAAGTACAAATTCATCTCAATAAATTGGATCAGATCTGCAAGGCATACTGATGGAAAGTTGGGTGGAAGAAAAAAATTGCAAGCTAAAATGACCTCTGCCCCTTAAGGCCAAACAGTCAAAAACCTAATTTTAGGGAACAGAAATCATTTATGATTCTATTCAGTATTAATGTCTTTGCACTATGTGTGGGATCACAGTGCACACCCAGTCGCAATGATTCTCTGGGTCACCACAGGACTCACAACACACAACGCCCCTCCCCGCTGTGAAAGACCAGCATCCCAAACAGGGACAAACCAAAAAGCCAGAGAAAGGAGGGGAGCAACCAGTACCCCCATAATGTGGGGGAGGGTATTACCCGAGATATTCCAAAACGGCTGATTAGCAGGACTCAGGTGTCCTGATTCGCCGGATTGCCAGCAGGGGACTGTTGTCAGGGCAACAGGGTCAGTGGAAAAACTGGGAGCCAACAACACAGACGGGGAGTCTGCTATTGATTTGGCAAAAATCAACTAAAAAGCAGCAGACCAGCAATAATATCACTGTAACAGTTGTACTTCATTAGAGAGAAAACTCAGTCATTATTGACATTCCAGGATTTCCCCAACAACTACAGCTGAGTCTGCAGGCATCCACAGGATCTGAGAGGATTTTATTAATGACTCAAACAATCATTGGGTCAGGTGGAGCAGGAGGAAAATATCAGGAAGCTCAGATGACACGTGTGTGTCAGCATTATGGAGGTTTGTAAAACGCTCAAACTGTGTTCCTAGTTTCCTGATGAATAAATTCAAAATGGTTTGTCAAGAGACAAGGGAGAGAAATAAAGGCAGATGCAGATCAAGCGGTGAGCTGAGACATTACCATTTAACCATCTGGAGTTGTACTGATCGGTCCTCATGGCTGTCTGCTTCCCCAGAGTACGGAAGATGGCGGAGTCTGTTCCCATGAAATCCACGTAGACTCCAGCATAGAGCTCTCCATCTGCCAGTCACAGCAAAGGGAAAAGAGAAAAAGAAAGAATTAGGATACCAGGAAATACTCACAGGTCAAAAGACACACAACATGTTGTTCAACACTAGTAATAGAAACTTGTTTTGCTAATTTTTACTAAATCCCCATTGATATCACTTGAAGCAGCCATATACTTTCAAGGGAGTTGCTAACATTAAAGGAAGGCAGCAGTATGCATGATAAAACTGTATTCTAATGTATGTGACATGTCAGTATTGAACATGTTGAATTCTTTTGTAACTATACTCATGCTACAGCTCTTCCAGAGCCAAATTCATATAATTGAAAACCATTTTCACCCAAAGACGGATGATATTTTGCACAGCAGTGTTCATTTCCAATGAAAGTCTAATTAGTTTTGTGTGCACTGGGATCCCACAGAGATAATGAGAAGAAACCTTATAATAATGTTATTTTAGAGTGGGATATCTTTCTTGTATCAGTCAGGTTTTCTAAGGTCACAGCCAACCATAAGCTCTTTCTTTTTTTCTTTGACACACACACACATGGACACACACAGACGTGTCGATTATCAGCAGCCATGTCTGGCCACCTGTAAAACGATGACAACTGATGACCACCCACTAAAATAACAGCACACACATCTGTGTGAAAAGATAAGTGATTACTTATAATCCACTGACCACTGACAACTAACCAATTACTGTTACTCGATTCATTAAATTCTCATTAAATTATTTTTAACTTTCAACTCTTATTTCAAGAACATGGGTAGATTTTATTTGCAGACCTTAATGAAATTGTTATTTAATCAACTTGTAAAATAAGCATATTGCAAATGTTGCAAACAAAGAAATGAAATAATAATAATATCAAAATAGAATGAAGTGGGAAAAGTGGATAAAATGATCTTGTATTGGGTTTGCATTGGTTAGGATCTGGTTTGGTAGTCAAGGATAACCTTTTGTAATTATATCAGCAAACAAAGATTACACGGTCACTTTTATTCTACAGGTCTAGTTTCAAGATGCTTGCCATACATCAAATTATGGAGCACTGTATCTCCTACCAGTGGTTCGCTGATAACACACAATTATATATCTTTGTGTCACAATTACATTACATCATGTTTTTTTTTAGTGAAATGCCTTAATTGTCTTCTAAAGTTCCAATGCGTTTGTTGTTTTTATTCTAATGTTAGTTTTGATACTTAAACCTTTGAAGCATTTTGAATGACCTTATGCATAAAGAAAAGAAGCAGAAAGAGAATTAACTCACGGATCAGGGCGGAAACGCTGTTAAGTTTAGGATCATAGGGACATTTCCCTTTTCCAGAGTCCACTTTGCCAGGTTCCAGACGGAAAATGTATTCCTGAAACAGAGAGCCATGGAGGAATATTTTCTTAACATTCTTTGGAAAAATAATGTAAGAATTAGTAAAGGAAGCAAAGTGTGATCATTAAGGCACTGTGCAACCCTTAAAAAGCAAAACAAATCACTCTGCTAAGGGAGAAACAGGCACACATATCAAGGATATGAAGTGATGCAGGAAAATGCTGGGGACAATCCAAGACCCAGTGTTTGCTTTACCCTAACAAATTTCAATTATTCCTGTGTGCAAGAGGAGTTTTCACACATCTGTGTCAACACTCATGCTTTTATGTTGTCTAGCAGGTACAACAAATGTTCAGCAGAGCACAGACAGGGGCAAAGTTGTATTTGTAACCTGCAGTTGGATATTATTTTTTGAAAGAGTAACTCAAAAAAATCTGTGCAAAAATGCTGGGAAAAACATGAACATTTCCAAAAACCAATAAAAATGTCAAGTGTATGTCTTTGGGGACATTATTTAAATCAAAAGTTCTCATATACATGGGACTTGCTGCAGACAATAGTCTGAACAAAAATACTTTTAATTAAAATTATCCATGATCAATGTGCTGAAAAGTTTGAGTTTTTCCCCATTTTATTTGTGTTTTTGTATGAGATCACCATTAAAAAAATGAAAAAGAACCTCAGATTTGATCATTTTTCTTTTGTTGACTGATGTTTGTTTTGCACACAAAAATCTATGTGCATTGTAATTTTTCAACAAATCTGGCAGTAAGAAATCCGCCTTTACCAGTGATAAACCTGAAGCAATTTTAACCCCAATTCTTCACTAGGTGGACACCATTACTGGAAAAAACCCCGCCAGCCCACCTTATTGCTCAAAGGCTCAGATGTAGAGCTGTAGTCTGCTGCGCGACTCGTTCTCCCTCCTGACTGAAGTGCCTGTAGGTTGCTGAAACCCTAAAAAGCAGAAACATTTAGCCATCTTGTTAGCAGCCTGCCACAGCCCAGACCAAGTCCAGATTCAGCTGATGACTACCATGATGGAGACTGAAGAAGAATGTACGTGAAACAGGACTGGAGAAATCAACAACAACATGAAGAACTCTGAAAAATGAAAAGATAAATAGTGAAGAAGTAGACAGAATGAAGAGCTAAAGAGAAACATGTTTGAATTAGATTCAGATACGTGCAAGAAAGAGTGCAGAGAAAACAAACCATGCAAAACTAAAAGAAGAAAACAGGAAATAAATGTATAAAATGAAATGAAAAGCAGACCAATGTAAATATTTTCAGTCAAAATATGAACCAAAAATGTAATGAAAGGATATCGACCAGTTTTTTTTTTTTTAAATAAAATAAGCTGTCTAAAATGTGCAGTTTTTAGACCCGTATGGATTAGAGAAAATCCACAGATATTCAAACCGAAGCTCCCAGTTCTTGTTTTTAGATTTAAAGTTGTTGTATGAAAATTTAAATAAGTCATCATAAGATCCAAATTGATGGAACATTCATGAGTGGATGTAATCTAAACCAGCTCACAATGAACAAAGTGCAATATAAAATATATACATAGAAAAATACATATTATAAACTATACATTTTACAGTGTAATGCTATTGTATATCAGTTTATTACTAAGAAAAACCCTTAAGCATTTACACATGTATCTATTTAAATATTCCAGTGTTAAAATTAAATTTCTAATACAAACAAAAATCCATACAGGCAACTCTGGAGCAGCATGAACAGACGCTAATAATAAAATACAAGTAATCTAAAGCCCACTGCGCGACACAAAGAAGGATGTGTTTATGTTTACATCTACTCCTGCAGAGGAAAATCCTTAAAGTGTGAAACAGAGCAATGTTCGGACCTCAGGGGGGAAGCAGAATGACAAGAGGCAGACTGACCTTTCCATCGAAACCTGAAGCCTCCAAATGAACAGGGAGACTAAACAGCGGCGAATGAATGTAAGTGTGCCGATTATAACACGGCCAGCAGCTGCTGTAGCTCTGCATGGCAATCCGTGGAGGTGGGGGTAGGGCTGAGGGGGGGTGGGGATCTACAAGCCTGATGATGGATGAGAAGCTCCATCAGTAATGATGGCTTTTCAGAGGCTCTCACCCAGACAGAAAGAAAGACAGGCCACAGGCAGTGCTGTGTGTAAACAGGTGAGACAGGGGGGACATCGGACCCCCATTGAGGAGGGGGGGATTTTCTAGATAAAGTGACACCACAACATTCCCAGGGGAAAGAGGCTTCAAACGGTAGGAGTTGGAAATCGTACCGAGAACAATTTTGGAATGATAATGGGAATGTGGACAGGGCCAGCCAGGAGCCTGTGGAAGGGTGAAAATCAATGAAAGCTAAGAGACGGAAAATAATGGAAGAGAAGCAGAACCCGAGAAACTGATGGGCAGAGGGGTTAAACGGGGATACTCTGACCTCAGATTGATCGACTGATAGGGCTCTTTTAAAAACGAGGGCGTAAAGGTCAAAACGTCTCTAAGGTTGGATGCATCTTTTGGTCACCTGGGATCTACGTCCTCGATCCACGTATGTGCAGATGGGATTATATGCTCCTGTTCCACACACATACAGGTGGGTCCGGTTCCACGGCTCAATCAGACGGATGAAGTTCCCACACTCCCCCTGAGGAAGGGCAAAACAAAATCAACAAGATTAGGATCAGATCTTAAAAAGCCAAACATGAAATATAAAAAAACCCAGTTACACATTTAATTTCCCAGTTTGTTCCCCTTTATAGCTTCCATTTGTGGAAAAAAACAATCTGTTTGCTAGGTCTTCGTTGTCATATTTTATAGGACATCTTTTCATTTTTCAGCTAATCTGTCTTCTCTATATCTAGGTCTCTTGGATTAGGCAAAAAGTTTGGACTGTGAAAGAAAAAAGTGAACATAAAAGTGATCAAAGGCACAGTTAACATGGCAATTCAGATAAAAATCCTTTCTGTGACCAAGCTTGATCTGCATTATAATCCCTGTCTGGTGCCAGAGACTCTGCTTTGTGTTGCCTTAACAATGTGATTAAATGAACAATCCTCCACTAATCACAAATGACTCATTACATGCTAAAATATATTTTTTTTTAAAAGGAAAAAAATAAGGATCACAATATTCAGGACAAGACAAGAAAACATAACCTATCAAATAAATAAATAAGGTAATAAAAAAATCTATAAATTTTTCATATCTTTGATCATTTTAGGAAAATTTACATAATTAAAACACCAAATTTTTGTTGTGTCTTAAAGAAAAGCATGAGATAAAAAGATAAATGTATCTGCTGCTGGTAATGAAACAACTATTTAGAACACTTAAAAACTAACTGATTGATTTTTAGATATTTTTTATTAAAAATATAAATTTTTGTCTTTTTCTTTCTTTTAATTTTTCTTTACTTTCCAATCTTATTCCACAATGTGATAAAAAAAATGTATTAATTTGTTTTGTTTTTTGTTGAGTTGGGGCATTATGGCATCATGATGCTGCTTGCAGCTACTTAATATTGATTTTATTCCAAATTACGACGTAAAAATTAATAGGTTATATTAATATAGTGCTTTTATACTCATACTGACCACTTAAAGCACTTTAACCACATTCATCCAGTCACACATACATTTCTACATCAATATGCAGATCAATAAGTGACACACTAACATAAGAAAGCTGGAATTGAACCTATAACCTTATGATTGCAAGACAACCTCTCTACCCACTGAGCCACAGTCGTCCCTGCATATAAAATCTTTTCCCACGAATTCCATTGTGCATCAAAATCATTTTTACGTCCACTTATTCTTTTCAAATTGGAAGTTTTTAAAGGTTTTGTGGTACAAGTGGCCTTTATGCAACGGACGAACAAGAAGAAGAGAATGAGATTCAGCAAATGGTCCGGAGCCGGGAGTTGGACCACAGAAAGCTGTGTGTAGCCTCTGTATATGATGCTCCTGCTCTACCACTGAGTCATGTGGCACCACCCCACACACACGTTGGGATTTTTATTATTTTTTTAAATACTGAAAGCAAAAAGCCTCATGAATGATCGTGAGAAGCTGAATCTACTTTTTCTGTTGGCTGGCTTCCATTTTGCTGCTCTGGCTCCTTCATATCAGACCACAATGCAAGAGCGAAAATGTTTCCAAACATTGTATAAGCATGCAGACTGGAAAATCAGTGCCCGTGGGATGTCAAGAGCATTTTCCTGAAATTACTGAGGTTAAGCACAATTCAAACTTGACAAATGAAAAACATTATGCTTCAACCACATAGAGAAAAATAGTGACTTTACATGTAAAATGTCTATGATGTTAGGGTATTTTTCTGAGATATTTTTATGTTTTTCTTTTTTTTTAATATTAGTATTGAAGACAAAGAGCTGCTGCTACTGATGAGCAGAGCTCTATTTTTCCAGGCTGACCAGCTGTCTACCTCCCTGGCTTCAGCCAACAACTCACAGCTCCCGTCACTGAAATTAAGAGATATGTTCAGATTTGTCCATCATGTTTTCCAGTGGTGACAGCTGGTGATGAAAAAAAGGATGCACAAAGTAAACCAAAAAGAAATTGTAGAATCGCTGAGCTGGATGAGCCATTTTGGCAGATAGTCGCCAAACGACAGATGCACGAGTCAGACGTTTCAAAGGCTGGGCTTCTGTGTGTTTCCACATGTTGGCCTGTGTGCAGCAATATTCCCCGCTCGGTTGTGCTCTCCCCCACAGCGAGCGCAGCGGGACTTATTGCCTTTGACCTCGCGATGTCCTGCCCTGAATTGTTCTTGAATTGTCATCTGTCATCTGCTAAGGATCTGCCATAGACAAAGATCTGCTTTTGTGCACAAATTTGCAGGTTAGCAACAAGAATCAGCAAGTGACAAGCGCACACAGCAGTTGGGTGAAAAGCAGCTTAGTACAAACCTCGTCGTACGTTGCTCTGTGCTTGTGCAAAAGCCTTACACTAACCACTGATAAAACATGAATGTGTGTGCTTCAGGATGTGGGGTGGTGCAATGTGTGAACCAAATCAAAAGAGATGGATCTGGGATTTCTTTGTACGGATTTCCTCCGTCTCTTGTGGGGGCTGCGCAGGCGGTGGCTGTGTCTGAATGTCTGAGTCTTATTAACACTTCAGACGGGACTGTCGCCTCCGTTGGCCGGTTCATTTTGTCTGCTCGTCTGGACAACAAAGGATAAAATAATTACTGCGCAGTAAGAAAATTGAGAAAAAGATGACACTAAAACATCAATGAGAGATGCAGAAGGCATGCAGAAATGGTCAGAATGAAGAAGGCAAAATGTTGCAGGTTTCGAGTCTCTGGAAGAGCTTAATTGGTGGCAGCTGTATGCAATCAGCAATCAGGGATGCAAAGATGGTAAATAAGAGCATAATAGTGAGGAGCATGCTGGGAAGGGCTTAAAAATGTCCCCTAATGACCCGAGTGGTGCTTTTAAAATGACAGATGAGAAACAAAAAAAAAAAAAAAAAAAAAGAAATTACGGAAAGCCTTTTAAATTGTATCAGCTCCTATAAAGAGGAATATTTTAAAGAAAGAAAAATAATACACGTTTCCCTTCTTTACTTCTGAGAGTAAGAGCCTTGTAAAAGCCTTCATGTTAATTCAATTTTTTACACACTTTGTTAAGTTACAAATTATAAATGGTTATCAGAATTTATACAATAAAGCCTTAACAGAGTGAAACATGGATTCATATTCAGGATCTTCAAAGTCAATACTTTTAAGGCCCTTTGACTTCATTTACAGGTGAGTCTCTTGAACTTCACCAGCGTTGCTCATGTAGCGACTGGAAGTTTTTGCCCATTTTACTTTGCTAAACAGCTCAAACTTAGCCACATGGAGAATATATGTGAAAGTCTATTTTCAAGTATTGTGATCAACTGGATGCTAGTATTACTTTGACTGGGCCATTCTAAAAAAATAAAGTGTTTGACCTGGTTGAAAAGTGAACCTCAATCCCAGTTTCAAGTCTTTTGCAGATTCAGTTTTCTTACAGGGTGTATTCAACTTACCATCACCTCTAACTCTGTTGAAGAAACACATTCCCACAGCATGATACTGCCAGCACCATAGTTTGGCGACAGGTTGTTTAGGATGATGTATTCTGGTAGTTTTACACCAAGGTTTACTTTTAGCATATAGGCTAAAAGTTGCATTTCTTGTGATTCTTACACAATAGTTTTCTTCTTGCCAGATTTGTCCTATTGACAAATAGGACAGACTTGATGCCAATCCCTGTAGCTCATCCAGAGTTGCTATGGATTAGCTGGTTGCTTCAACTAGCTCTGCAGTTGTGCCATACCAGAGGATGGAATGAGCTTTATAAGATGCTTAAAATAAAAAAAAATTGTTTTATATCCCAACCCTGTTCTAAACTTCTCTATGACTTTATCCCTGACCTATCTGCTGTGTTCTTTTGTCTTCAAAAAAGTGCAAATGAACCCTTTTTGTTCAGTTCTTAAAGGAATAAAACTAAAAAAAATGCATTCCTGTCCGAGTTGAAATATAATTTTAGAGTTTTAACTTAATTAAATTACTCACATTTGTATCTTTCCCCGACAAGATGCACTCAGTCTTCCTCTGGGATGCAACGGGCCAGTGGATCTGACAGGGAAAGAAAAATCCAAGAGTAGTTAAGCTGCAGACACATGCTGCTCCCTTCCACTTTATTTGTGTCTCAAGAACATTTCTTACAATGAGTGGCTCCTTGTTGATGTCGTGAAGATCCAGAGAAAGAATGTAATCTTTGCTTCCCACATACATGCGATCGTGGTCCTCGTCCATGCGCAGTATCCGATAGTCGGTTGAGTTGAGCAGGAAGGAGAAGTGATGAGCAGTACCAGTGGACTTCAACTCTGTAAAAATAGCACAGGATTTTGTTTAAGATGTGCCTGTGATTAAAATAACAACAATACACTAAGAATGAAAAAAAAAAAAACATAGACAGAGTCATGTGTGAGGGAAAGTTAATGGGATTTAAGTATGCTAATCATTCAGATGCTACCATCAGACACTCATAAATGAATTTACAGGATCTGTTTGGTCTTTCCCTCCCCCAATCACATCCTGCTTTAATGCGGTTATGGATGGAATAAATCTAGTTATTGACAGGCTTGACAAAGAAAAGAAGACTAGAAATTTACTCTGCAGAGTCTGAAATGAATAACAACAGACAAGAGTAGGAGCAGTCAATGAGCTACGACAACTGCAAGAAGTCACACGGCACATCTTAAATTATAAAAGGTCAGATATTTAATAAAGTTCAAGGTCTGGACGTCTGCGCTTTGACCTTTCATTTAGAGCTTCTGAGCATTGTTTTTTAATTGCTTGTTCTGACTCTTGAGTTATTGTGGTTATTTCATTATCACAGCTGGTTCCTCTGGGAACGTAACTCAATCATGAAACTGATTTGTATTAGAAGACATAAAAACGAAACAGGTACCGTAAATAAAAAAACAAAGCAGCTTTTCTTTAGCTTCTTCTATTAAATAATTGTGTGGTGATCAAAATGAGAATCCTATGTTGCTTTTCAGGGAAGAAGTGTGAGTATTTTTAGTATCTTTAATGTGTTTTAACATAAAGTCAGTGAAAACAAAAAAGCTGCAAGAAGCATTTTAAAAGGCAGCTGTATTTCCTACAGAAATTTGTCAGCGTCTAATTTCGTCCTTAGAAAATTACAAGCAAAACTAAGTGTGGCTTTTCTACCAACTTTTTAAATGAAAAATAAGTTGAAGAAGAAGGAAGAAAACTTAAAGAGCACATTCCAGTTCCCCTTGATTAGGTGCAGACACATGCCTCTGTGAATCAAGGTCTGACAGTCACTGATAATAAAAAAGGTTCACAAGAACAGCTAGTAGAAACCCTCCCTGACCAGAGAGAAGGTCACACACTGAGCAGAAGGAACACCTCAAGTTTTCCACTAGCAAGTGAAATGATGAAACACAGCCACATGAATCCTCCCAGGAAATAAAATAATAATTAAAAAACACTCCCAGCTGCTGATGTGCTGAGCCTCATCAGACACCAACAGGCTGTTGTCACAGTGCAGCTTTCTGACATGCAGGTAGTTAAAAAAGGAGAAGAAAAAAAAAAAAAAAGGCAACGGATATGGCTGTCACCCCTGGGAGTTTTCACAAGCTGCTTCTAAAAACATGCTAATATATTGGTCTCAACTCCCACAAATGCACACTTGTAAACTTTCAGTGCAACAGCACACTGCGGGGATGTGGTGACATCAGGATTTAAAAATTCGGCTGCAAGAATAAGAAGATTACTTGCTGAAGTTGGGATTGTGAGAGTGTTTGCATGAGGGATTCCAGGAAATGTTGCCTAAAGTAATCCAGAATTGCTGTTTATAGTTTCATGTCTCATCTGGCTGTATTGCAGCTGTTTGCTTTCCTATTCCTGTTGCTTTACATTTAAAATAAAACAATAATGTGTCACAAATAATTCTGAATGTATCTGTTAAGCAATAGTATATGAGGGTAGTAAACCAAGAGCTTCCGGGATTTATTTAGTAGCCATCTCAGGTTTATATATTTGAGCTCCCAAGTTTCCTGCAAAGCACTAAGAACCAGCAGTGTGAACAGACGTTACCATTGTGTTAAAACATATAGCTGCACATCATCTGAATGTATGTAGAGTTTGCTATTGAACCTTAGTCTCTGATTAGCAGAGACTAAGATTGAGATTTTCTGTAACAAGCTGTCCATGAAAGTCTAGAAAAAAATAAAAACGTGTCCAAAATCACTTTATTTTTATTTATGGTGGAGAATCTATAAAACTATGGATCAATTTTAGTCTTGATTTTTTATTTTTTTACCTCTACTAAACAAATGTACCTAAATTGATGGCTAACATTTTCTAAGGTTTTACTGTTGGAAAATGTAGTACGGCATTAAAATATACATTTATTTCAAGGATTTTTTCTTTTTTTCAAATTTGTTTCTATAAATGTGAAATGTGCTCCATGCATAAATTTATATGTTGCTACCACTAATTGATGTGTATTGTTTTCAGGGATCATACTGCTGCAGCTTGGACTCTGTTTCACTCATTGCAAACCACAACATTGCAATTAGTTAAATTTTTAATAAAGCTGAAGTACAGGACTGCATGATAAAAACGTGTGCTGGTGCTGGTGATGGAGATGCGTTAACTACTCATTTCATATGCTAGCCTGCATTTGCCTTTAATGTTGTTAGTAGAAATGTCCCAGATGTCCATGAAAAGATGCTGTTTTCTTTTGCTTTTAGAGAAAACATTTGCTATATCATCTATATAAGCTGTATTATTAGAAAAGTAATGTGTTAGGAGGATGACTGCTAAATAAAGAAAAAACTTCTTTGCAGTTAGTTGTGCTTTGATATAAAATGTGATAATTATTTTTGAAAGTTTCAATTTGTTTGTCAGGATGAAACTTAATTTTCTGGATGAGAAAATGACTTCAATTCTGTCTAAAAGGATGCCTTAAAGTTGGTTCCCCTTAATGGTTAATAAGTTGTGACCATTGTTTACTTGTAACTCAGGGAGTTATCCGTCAGTCTGCTTGTCAGGTTTTGTTTGCAGTGACCCGCGTGTCCTTCCGACTTGTAGCAGCCAATACTGTTGATTTTTGTTCTCTTACCCTTGAGTTGGAATAAAGGTCCACAGGTGATAAATATGAAATATCATTTGATGACATCTGCGGTCCTTAAAGTCCAAGTACAATTCGGGAAGAGTGTGGTTCCTTAGAATATGACAAAAGGTTTGTGGAAAAATTATTTCTCCTTATCCTTTAGGATCATTTTTTTCTACATCAGATTCAGATAAGCATATATTTCACAAGATCCATGTAGGATATAATTAGATTGCTTGAAATATAGACTAGAGATTAGGGATGTAATCCATGTCAATTAAAGGTGGAGTTTCCAATGGCTTTGGTGGATTTTAATAATAGCAGTGTTGTAACCAAGTTATTAAATTTCAGACAAGATAAAATAGGGACATGAGTACCAAAGAAAAGGTTAGAAAAATAAACACACAGACCTTTGAGTTCTGTTAAATACTTGACATAATGCTAAAACTACATGTGAAATTTTTTCTTGGTGATAAGATTGCTTTTAAAATGATCTCCAGCAGAAAGAACACCAAAAATCTGAAGAAAATTTGAATAATCACTTTATTTAATTGGAAAAGTGCTTATGTGCACTGTACTCAGAAAAGTATTTCAACCCTAAACATTTTCTTCTCTTCTTTGTTTTATCATTTATAAATGGTTAGATCGTCTCAAAAGTTGTATAGCAGAAAAAAGATATCCTAGGTAAATTTATGTTGCCATTTTCAAAATGATTTTGTGTGTTAAAGTTAAGGTCAGCCACAGTCAGAACAATTAGAACCTTTATCCACAAATGAAAAAAACATGGAACAATTGGCAACTCTACCAACATTTCTCCAACAGCGCATTATGTACCCAAAACATCTAAAGTACAGCAGGCCTCACTTGCCTCAAATGTTCATGGCTCAACAATAAGAATGACACGAGGAAAAGGCTGCATTTATGGGATTGCTTCAAGGTGAAAACCACTGCTGACTAAGAAGAACACAAAAAATAAAGTTTACTCTCTTTGAGTTGCCTTGTCAAACTGAGTAATCTTCCAATACAGATTGATCATATAAACTCACCAAATAAAAATAAGCCAAAATACCTCCTCAGTTAAAAAACTGGGAGATTAAAGCAGTTTAAGACTCAAGCACTTTTTCATATTTTTATCTAAGTTATTACAAAAGTGCATTTTGTGTTTAATCAGATTACATTTGCCAACTAAAATGTGCATGATGTTGTGAAACATTATTTTTTTGAGGCTTTCTAGACCTGGTAGTTCTGTAAATCTGCAGTCTATTTGACATACCCTGTATTTTTTAATATGGAAGGTTGTGAGTAAGAAACAGGCTTTTACTTGGTTTGTCTCCCTAACAACCACTTGGTATGCAAAGAGTTTCACATCCAATGGTTTTTAATTACACTGTTTGCAGTAGTTTCCAACATCGAGCATAAGCGATTTGTTTTTATAACTTCCTTGGCATCTTCTTCACTCAGCTGCCTATCAACCTATAGAGCTGCATCCAGACTAGTGGCCAGAGGCTAAAATGAACAAAATACCAATTAAAAGTTCCTAGATATTTTGATCAGATCACCTAATTTATACTTGAAAGTTTCCTTTTCAAGTATAAATTAGGGGATTTAGTAAAATTATTTTTTAATACTAGCCACTCCTTTCACTCCTTTTAATTGGCTTTGTTAAAATGACAACCATTTACCCTGGATGAAGAATTTTTACACAAAGTAACATGCTAAAACACATTTCCTTTGAACTCGAACAGCTTGGCTAGATAAGGAGTACAATATGATAGCAGTCCGCCTCGAAGTGTGTACACACTTTACTGTCAACAAAAACTAATCGCTAAAAAAAGCATTCCTGCATGTTATGGGTCAGCAAAACAAGCCCTATCAGGACAAGAGAAATGCTTTGAAACAAACCAAAGCCTTGACATGACGTTAAGCGGCTGAATTTACAACCAGCTGGTAGGTTCAGCGATTGATGGGGCACAAATGTCAGGATCTGGTGTATATCATCCTGCTTTCTCACAAGGTCTTAGTAATGACTACCAGACACAGAGGGAGACATGGAAAAATGTTCTTCATGTCCTAAAATGTCCTTAGATTTTTGTTGTTAAAAAGGTCTGCTAACAAACTGAACATCCATCTGCAGTACTGTCACATTTTTCCTCTAATTTTTGGAGTTAATGAATCCAAATGATTGACTACTTGTGTCAAACCTTGTATAAAATAATAGAAGCTTTCTTGGTAACCCTAGAAAGTGACCCTTTCTTTGCATCTGCAAGATCAAGGAGGATGCACCACCCAGAAACCTCCACCACCCCCTTTTTATGCCTCTGTAATCCAAGTCCCTTTCTTAGCAGCAGTTTGTCCGTGGAGTAAAAGAAAAAGAGGAGGTTTTAGGGTGCACAGAGCAGAAAATCCCACATACCTGCCCAGGCATCCATGGACTGTTGTCTGAATTCCCTAAGCCTGCTCACGTTCACTTTTGCTTAAAATAGAGGTGTGGCCCCACCTTGCTGAAGCCTGTCTGCAGCCAAGCGTGCAAGGATGTGTCGCTATAAGTAATTAAATTCATTGAGACAGTCTGGAAAACCTTTGTGATGTTGTAATGGCAGAATATCATTTAAACTGAAATAGTCAAACTTGAGCTCCTTTGATCACGTAATCCGTGTCTTAGAAAGCTTACAGAGACGGTTAGAAATGCCAAAATGAGCTTTTGGAGTTGATGAATACTCAGGGTATTTGTGGCTGCAATCAAAATATTCGTCAACCATTTTAACAGTTACATTCACAACAATGATCAAAATGTTTCAACAGGTTTTACGTTTAGAGTTTACGACTTGTTAGAGACCACAACTTTTAATACGATCCGAAAATGTAGGCTGCTGTAAGAATTACCTTACAGCAGCGGTCTGCAACTCCAGTCCTCAAGAATCCTGCAACTTTTAGACGTGTCCCTGATCCAACAGACCTGAATCAGATGACTGAATCACCTCCTCAATATGCAGTCAAGTTCTCCACAGGCCTGCTAATGACCTGTTAATCTGACTCAGTAAAAAAGTAGTTTGGAGAGATAAGTGAAACTTTTTTGATGGGTAAGTGCAGTGTGCTGTGGATTTGAAATTTCTCTGTTATTAGTGATAAACAGAATGATGAATTAATCCTCTAAGACCAGCGTATCTTTGTTTGAACACAGGAAGTAGAGGTCGCTGCAGATATCAGAGGCTGAACAGCAGTGGGAAGCCTTATCAGCCTCAGCCTGTCATGGTGTTTGTCTTTTGTATTTGCCTCAGTTCAGCACCTAATAATCAGCCTCCCTGCACCAAATAGAGTCAGGACTATTGACTCAGAACACATGTCACTGGAGCTGATTACTGCTTACCTGCGCCTGTCAAGGAGAAATAATTGGCACCGGATAACGTCTTATCTCCAAGCTTCTGGGGGCTGTCACTCAGAAGCTCTTCACACTCGTCTACCACTGATACTGTGTGTTTATACGTATCTGTGTGTGCTCGGTGGAATTAAACCAAAGCTTCCCGATCCTCATATCAAATCAGATGACACAGGTCCTCACTTTGCATGAATCAAAAGCATAGAGAGATTGATTTAAGTAGCGCCTTCTCATCCTGAGTGGAAATGAGAGATTACAACAAATCTATTTCTGCTGTCTCACATGACGGAGGAGGTTAATTAAAGCACAAGGGGGAAGATCTCTGGTTCAAAGCTGACAGCAAAGGTCATACAGTTTCTCTACTCTGTCTCTGAACCACCAATAACCTCATGTTTTAAAACATCTATGTAAACTAAAGTTACTAAAAAGAGAAGCACCATACATTTCCACTTTTCACCTTTATCTACTCACTTCACTTGGATGTATCTTAACATGTAAGCAGAAATTGTTATGGATGAGACAGATTTTTCCTCTATGAACAGCTGTTTTTAACAGCTTTTTGAGGCTGCAGGTGAAAGGTTAAAGGACATGAAGGGTCTGAAGTGAAAGCTCATCATGGCTTCTCTACTCTCAAGTGACCTGGGTGGGCATCATGAGACTGGATTACTTGAGGAGAGTATGGTATTCAAAGTTAGCCACTTTTTACATCAGTGAGGTTTAGAAAACGAATTTTCTGTGTATTAGTAAAACTCTGTTATACAGTGACTGTTTCTACTCTTAATACAAGGTATTAGTTTCTCATGAAATGATAAACATAGTTGTAGTTCCTAAAGAAAAATTGGAGATAGGTAATTCAGCCACAAAATTCGTTTGATGCATCTCCAAGTCCAGAGCTCAGTTTGGTCTCATGATAGTACACACTGAAAACAAAGTTTAATGTCTCATTTACTTACAGAACTGTGAAATGAGATCTTCCAGGACAAATCGAATTCCTCTGTCGAAAAATAAAAAACATCTGAATTTCTTTTTCATTGAATTTTCCAGATTTTCTTTTCTTCTGCCAAGCAATTTTTTTTAAAAGAACATGAAATTCGGGATTGTTTGTTTCCATGTTTTGGTTACAGCAATTTTCCCAGCAGCTCTCCTGGTCTGCGGCTGGCTGTTGCGTGCACAAATGTTTACACATGCAAGTAAAGGTGGGCCGTCAGTTGTGCTGATACTGCAAGTTGAGCTATAATGATGATGATGAAGCCCTGTTTGTTTGTGTAGCTGAGCCGTCGCTTGCAGTGGGTCACTCGGGGCAGCGGCAGCGGTCAGTGGTGACAACACAGGTTAGAGGGATTATGGAAAGGGCTGAATAATGAGACGACGTGGCATGAATGAGTGAAAAATCCTCCTCTCCCCGGCTGACCTCTGACCTGGCACTTAGAGCAAATACTCTCTCTGTGTCAGCTGCGCCAACACAGAGCCAGATGTAGATTGTTTTCTCAAAAGAATCTCCTCATTCCTATTTATAGATCTCTGCAGAATCTTGATTTGATCAGAAACAGTGAAATCGTTGATTGACCTATTCCCTTCCTCTTGATTTGAGGCAAATCTGATCTGAACAAAAGCCCAGTTTTCAAAACATTCTTGCCTCCCCTTGACTCAAGGTCATAGCCAGAGTGCTGCTTGCTGGGGGCAATAAGCCGGGGTAATTAGTAGGTAAATTTAGAGAGACCATTAGCAGCAAGTGTTGATTCGGAGTCTGTTGGGGACAGCGGGCACCTCCACCCTCTCTGGGTGTTCCACTCTGCAGACCGACTTTGACAATCTACTCTATTCCCAGCGGTCATTTTTCACCCGCAACAGCAAATGTTGTCGTAGAGAAGTGAGAATGGAGGAAGGAGTCCCGAGGGTAGAGGACCCTGACAGCAAACCTAAGAACTTTCATTTATCAAATCAGGCAGCAGAGAGAGCAATGGAAACTCTGAGTCAAACTCTAAGAAAGCACCAATGTGCAGCCAAGATGCAGAGAGAGAAGACTGAAATCCCCCTTTGCTGCTGCTGAGAGCAACAAAGCTCACAAAGGCACACGGAGACTACCAAGTACTAATCATGACTCAGAATGAGGACACAAAGCAACCCTGATTGTCTGCCCAAATACGCATAAACCCTGATTAGAATCTCAGCTGCCAGCTTAGGTAATAAAATGAGAAATTATTGCAAAGAGTTGAGGTTAATCCTAAAAATTAAGGGAAACAAAGTAATTGTCAAGCCATTACATTGCCAAGTAGTCAGTAGAACAGATGCATATCGCGTGCAATTGTAAGGCGCTTTATTAAGTTTTGGAAGAGGGGTTTGCAAAAAAAAAAAAAAAAGATGAAACTGAAACCTGTGAGCATGAGTTTGGATTCTTTGGGAAATATTTTCCCAGATGGGGAGAAGGCACACAGCTCTTAGCTTGGTGGGAGGGCGGACTGTCCTCCAAAGGAAAACAACAGCAGCAGTTGTTTCTGCTAATTCCCTCAAACGTTTCACATCTTAGTGCCATAAACGTCGAGCAGCTTGCAGACTTGCGTCCCTTAGGAGTAACAAAAAAGTGGTGTGACATTGTTCAAATGTCACACAGAGGAAAGAGGTCAGGGTGGCTGGGAGGTCAGAAGAGGCCGATGTTCATTCCTACCGCTGTTTCTTACCAATGAAATGTTTTTGAGGATCCAAGATTTTATGGAAGTTGGAAGTTAAAAAATCTTAGCTTTTAAAATATTCTGAGATACACACAAGATGACCTTTGTGTATCTCATTACTGCTGGTCTTTATATAAAAGACCAAGCAAAGAAAGAACAATAAAGGAGGCAAGAACAATAAAAAGAAGCATTGAAACTATACATTGAGCCACTGCTACAGAATTCAGGCATCTGCTACTCAAATAATGATTATACAATATTGATTATCCAGTTATTCAATAACTTTTTGTAGTTTCATGTCAAAGTTCTGTATGTGTGAATACAAGATTCACTCACCTCAGGATGCTCCAAACAAACTGAAACCAATTGTCTGATTTGCATTCTGATTATATTTGCTAATAACTATCTGACAAATTAGGGAAACTCTAAGCACTTGAATTGAAATCTGACATGGATAACAAGGTTGATCCCAAAAAAATATGTTAAAACCACAAACAGAGACAGTAGCTTAAAAATCACCATTACTTTATTTTAGAAATAAAAATTTGATTTCATAAACCACAAATTATGATTTAAAGAATCTATAATTGGTGTAGAAAAAGCCAATTCTACAATTAAAGTCTGACTTTACAATTATTTACCTAATTGTAAAGTGGTTCTAATGCTAAAAATGCAATTCAGACTTATTGAAAACTATTAAATAGCCTTGAATTTACCAGAGGCTCCAAAGCAATGTTGTTAGCAGTCAGCTGTTAGCTAGTTATAGTACCTTCCAAATCATACCAAATAAATGAAGTTTAGAAAAAGACTCAGTAAAAGAGGAGTTATTGTTGATGTTTAGTTATACCTTTTTTGAGCCCTCTGAAATTTGGTGGATGAATTTAATGTTTTCCCAACCAATATAGCAACATTTTTAAATTGTACAGTTTTGAAATCAGGTTGAAGACCATATTGTTCTCTTTTATAGAGACAACAAATGTAATGAGACTTGGGGTTAATCAGATTAAGAAAAATCAGCTGCTTTTAGACAAACAAGATCCTCTAAGCATGACAGATTTAGACGCATTTTGAAAAAGTAACTCATGTTATATTGATCCAAAGTCAGAACAGAACATTTTATTCCATTAAATCATTTCAATAAGACTCAGATGAGCTTTGGATATATAAAATAAATAAATATATATATATATATATATATATATATATATATAAAACAGTTCCTGTTCTTCACAGTATAAATCTGGATTATCTCCCAGTGAGGAGTGATGAGGAAACAAATCTCAGCTACGATCGCTCTGTCTTGCAGTTTGAGATTTTCCAGCAGAAATAAACCTAAAGTGGGAATTCCTTAAAGATGTTGTCATGCATGCAAGTCTACCTAAATTTACAGAATCTACATCTATCTTAAATCCAACTACTCTAATTCTATTTCTGCTTATCTACAGGCTTCCTCTGACGCCTTCAGTTTGCTTTGGCTTGTCTGGTCCTGCCAGCATCCACCAGCCACTGTCTGCATACCAGTTCATAGAGATAACAAACGCCCCATTTCTCGGTTGATTCCTTCTCTCTTTTCTTTGGCACCATGCATGCTACAGGTGGAAGTAGGGGAGATGGGGAGAATTCACTGCACCAGTTTTGCTCTGGCTACCAGATTAATACTTCACCCGCAGAGAGCATTTAACTCTTGCTTGAATTGAGTAAGGTTGACAAGCGTCACTTCTAAACAGGACATGATTTATGCAAATATTCTGACATTTGGGATCCGTAAGAAAATATTCAAGAAAAGCAGCAACTCATGTTTTGACAAGTTACAGGCTTTCCATCTGCAGTTCAACTCTGTTGTCCCACTGAGAGTTATATTAAAAAATGAATGCCAAAACTCTGAATGTCCTCATCCATGAATATTTCTTTTTTAAAATGTATTGTTTGCATTACTTGATGACAGAACTGTAGGGCCAAATTTTGAACACAAGTTGCATATAATTCACTTAAAACAAAAGAATACTGGCAATGCAGAATGTTGTCAAAATGACTGCAATAATATATTTTACCATTACCATTAAAAAAACATGTAATTTAAATGCATAAAGGTCACTTTAGCATCAGGTGTACATGTGAACTCTGGCAGCCATTGCACTGCATCGTCAGGCGTAGGTTTTCACTCTGACTCTCAGCAGGAATACAGAGCAACTAGTTAAGCTCCAGAGTCATCAGCATTTGTGAGTTTATCGTCTGCAAAACCCATATAAATGTGTATCGGAACCCCATCTGCCTCTCTTCTGCGGACATAATACTGCATGCCCCTCTGATGCATGCACCCACTTGACCTCATGTCAGTGCCACACAATGGTAGGGTCGCCCCCCCGACCAGGTACATGTCAGCACAAACCCCCAGACAAACCTTGTGCACTAATGCCATATGACAGGCAGGGGACAGGCAGATAATACTGCACAATGGTCTGCCTAGTTGTTGCACAGTATGGTGAGATCAATGGCCGAGGCGTTTGTGTCAAGATCTAATGTGAAAACTTACTGAAAGGACGACTTCAATGTCTATTCAGGCATTGAAATCTTAACTCACAGTTCTAAAATCTTTTGTTTAATATAACATATGCTCATAAATATTATAATCTCATACTTGGCAGCTTGTGTTCTGGTGTCAATCAGCTTGCAATACCTCTTTGGAAATGACTGTTTTGACCTTTAAAGCTGATGGAGGCTTTCTACTGGCTCCCAAATAACAGGATCTTGTGACATGAATTTTGCTCTCCTGCATGAGCAGAATTATGTATTTTTTCTGTTTTAAAACAGTTCGTTATCAAGATCCCATGAGACTTTTGGAGTTAATTTAATTCATCTCTCATGACTTGTAAATCAATCTGATATGACCTGAAAACAAGTTAAAGTCAAAGGGCAAGTTTTATCAAGAAAACACGTGAAACTAAGATGGTCATCATGTTTTATGTCTAACGTAGCACACTTCAGCACATATGTTGTCTTCTGCTGACAAATATTACAGAGAAATCCAAGAAAATATCAAGCTTTGCTCCAGTGGACATTGCTAATTGACACTTACCAGAAGGTCAAGATTTGTCTCTTGAGACATTCCTTGTCTGAAAAAGAAATCAATCATAAAATTTCTCCAGGAATCCATTTCATCAGTGACCCAACAGTGTAATGGACAACTAACAAATCAATACGGCTCTGACATCCCAGGAGGATCGGGTACGTAATTGCACACAGAAAAGAAAAATGCTTCCAATTGTTTTTTTAGTTTTGCAGCAACAAACTCAGCAAAGAAATAACTGCGGATCTTCTTTAAGTTTCTCAAACAAAATCTAACACAGTTCCTAACATGTTATTTCAGATAATACACAAACTATCTTTACTTGGAGATATTCACCATTGAGATATGAAAGTTTAGGAAGTCTATGGCTTTAGTCCTTTTAATTAGATGCAAGAGAACAATGCTAGGTAATGTGGTTCTGTTTCTCCTCTATCTGTTGCTACAAAGTGCTGGTCTGCTGATTGAAAGAAGATTATTTCAATTTTACCTCACTGTCAAAAAAAAAAGAAAATGAGTCAGTTTAAAATGTTTCTGATCATGGGAAACACAGGCAGTAATTGTGACCTAAAAGAGAACAGATGATTCCTCTAATTAAAGTAATTCTGTGCTAAAAACTAGAATTGGTAAGCTGCAAGTTAAATCTCTGTTAAACGGGCAACATCAGGATGACAAAATGACTCATTTACCCATTAGTAGCTGAATGGCAAATCTGAGCAACGACTAAATATTGCAGGTGTTTATTATAAAATAACTTTGAATCAAGTCCATGCAAAATAAGCAAAAATATATTTAAAGAAAAAAAATTATATACAAAATACAAAAACATGACCATAATAATTAATGTTACATTAATTTAGCAGAAGTAGGAATAATAATTCCTATTATATATATTGACACCATAAAGTTGGGCTGTTTGACTCAAAGTTATCATAATGTGAGAATGTTTTAACGACCCATGCCTTACTGGAAGTATTCCAGGAAAAATGTTTCTTTTTGTGAAGACCTGGATAAAAGCCTCGCTTTGCAAATGTGTGATAGTGCTTCCTAGAGTTTCGTGTTCAGCCTATCCTGTATCACCAGAAACTTTCCCAGGAAGGGGGTCACATGAGGCGGTGTGTCCTTCAATCTGTTCTCAGTCCAGCTGTCTTCTCTGTAGATATCATTTGATCACAAAAATCTGTTTTATGGCCATCTGTGCAGTCTCACGAAGGAACAAATTTCATTCAGATGATGACATCTGTTGACTGCAAGTTTAAGCTACCAGTGTTTGTTTTGTGTTTTTGGAGAATATGTAAGCATAAGAGGTATTTAATTCAGCCTCACATCCACACAAACATTTACAAATAGGATGATTTAATTTAAATATTTTGTGAAAACCTATTGGAAACATGTCAGGAAAGTGGGAAAAATTAATCATTTGACTAACTTAAAAGGGCATAAGTGGGAGTTTGTGTTGCTTTATGCATCTGCTGTCTGCCTGTCTGTCTGTCTGTCTGCTTAGCATAAATAGGACATGAGGAATGATGACCCCAAGTCAAGCGCATTTATTTCTTTCCAAGTGCCTTTAGGATGGACACGGTCGTACTGGGAATAAGGGGGAGTTGGGGAGAGAGGAGAAGAAACAGAAGAGCCAGGAGGAGTAGATGAAATGCAGACATTTGGAAAGCAATTGAACATTGTTATGGAAATAGTTAGATGTGGGAACATCTGTAAACATCATATTTTAGTGATCATAAAAAGTCAAACTGAGTTACATTTGAGGTGGGGCAGAATAATTAATCTGAAGCTTGAAAGAAGACGCATATCAAACAGTGCATATTGTTTGTTAAAGCTTAATCTTCTATATAATTAGGGGAAAAAAGAACATAAAATGTTTTACGTTTGAGTGTTCCTTAACAAAGCTGTGTAAAAGGAATAAAACAAGAGGAAAATGGCCAATCCAGCAACTTGCAAAAAAGGATGAACCAAATTATTAAAAACAAAAAAGCTGTTTCCTTGACAGAGAAGTTCACAGCTAACTTTTCTTCAAGTCTTAGATTAATCTTATGCTTTTAGCATGTGCTTTTGACCCTTAACTTCCATATCACCATCTACCACCTGGTCCATTTGCCTAAAAAGTCTGGTTCATTTGGAAACATGTGAATGTGTAATCAAACTCCGACAGGTACCAAAAAGCAAACTTTCTGGTCTGCCTAAAATCCTAGGTCTTGATTTGGCTGGAGTGAACTTTGGCCCAGTTTGAATGCATATGTGGCTGCAAGCAGATTAGAGACCGCTACAAAAGCAGGAAGTATAATACATCGCAGGGCATTCTGGGTAAATACACCCTAAACAAACGGGTGCACTAGTGGGAGAAATAGCTTGTCATCTTTTACCAAAGACAAGAGAAATCCTAAATCCTAATGCTAAAATCTGACACAACTCCAGTTTTGCTTACATTTTCTAAAGAAGGAAGTTGCACTTGTGTCTTCTTTGGAGGTTATTGTGATTTTTCCTACAGTTGTTCTACAATGCCACCACAGATGAGGGGAGAGGAACACGTTTTTTAAAGGGTTTGGATCATTTGACACAGTTTCAATGTGAAAGCGATTTGCACCATTTGAAAATGTAACATTGAGATTTTGGTCCCCAATTGAACTGAGTCTACATTACTTTCAGGTGTGAAAATACCCTTTGTAAAAGTAAAGCATAAAGTCTTTCTTTTTGCAGCTCCAGTCTAACTTCCAGACTCCCCATCTCTGTTTCACGGAGAGTAACTACAAGTTGATGACAACCACTTACATTCCTAAAAGTTAAATGTGTGCAGTGAAAAAAAATATCAGTCAAGATAAAACCAGTCGGCAGCTGTTACTCTTCTAATGGATAATGTCAACTGTCTGCCAAAGGTGGGCCCTACTCACTCACCTATACCCCGCAATTAAACCGAAGCTACCCTAAAGGTCAGACTGAGTGACAGTCTGTACAAACTTATAGATTACTGTCTGCATGTGTAATATTTTATTAAAAACTTCATGCTGATTGATGCACTCTTTGTACCTTCTAACCCACCAGAGCCTGTTAATTTGGAGTCTTTTGTGCTTGACAGACAGCCGGGACGTCCTACTCTCTGACCCCTGTGACCTCTTTTTCACTTGGGACCGTAAAGGTCAGCGTGCTGACGACGTCTATTAAGGAGAAGATGTGAATAGTTGTTTGGTTTTAGTCATATTTATATCCATGTGATGCTGACATTGACAGGGTGAATTTTCAGAGGAGACTTGGCAAAACTGTAATCCACCAGATGGACAAAAATCAAACAGGTAACACAAACCACATCAAGACTTGTGGTTCTCAGAAGCCTGTCATGTTGATTATTGCACAGCAATTACTGCCCTTCATGTGCACACAGGAACGCCCCTCGTTGAGATAACTGACTTTATCCGCAGGGAAAACAAAGCCTTGCATGCAACGAGTCAGAGGGCGGCTTCAGTTTCTTTGGTTTGTTTTTGTTGAAAGTTCTGCTCAAGCTGATCTAGAGATGAATTCACAGAAGAAAATTTGAACTGATTCTTTCAAAAGGCTTACGCGTAATATCTGACCACATCTGGAACTCAAACATTATATTTATAGCTGCTAATATTATTAGCTGGAAGAGACTACTGTGATTGTGGTCCAACAATAAGAAAAGTCAGAGTATGGCTAGAGTCTTATCAGCCTGAATGAAGCAACATGCATGACAGTCACCCTCCATCCGCTCTCACATGTGGTGCTAAAGGAGGCCAGTGATTTCACAGATCCACAGAGACTAAGAGCTCGCTTATCTTCAGCTGTCATACCTTGTTATAAATCAGCGCTTAGCTATCCGGCCTGCACAGATAAGGAGCCCAAATGCAGATTGCTCCACACCACAAATGGAAAGAAGCTTTTTCTCCATGAGTGTCTTCTCTCACCCAGTACTCTCACATTCCCTCTCTTTTTTAAATCTGTTTTCATTCATCTGAAATACAGGCAGGTTTTTTTTCTCTCTTTGAGTTCATGCACAGTCTCCCATGTTTATTTTCTGTTGCTTTTCCAGCAATCTGGTTGTGATCATGTAACGTACGTGTGAGTCATTTCCAGCACTGTCAACATAGAGATAAAGTGCAAAGAAAAATCTGATTCCAATGTCTTCAGGATTTGCATGGCAAATAATTGTTGCAAAGCTAACAGACACACATGCACGTAAATATAAGAGAGCGGGTATTGAATGATTCATGACACCAACAAGACTTATACAAGGGTAAAAAGTTCTTGATGTCTACTTTCTTCTTCCACTGCCTGATGATCTTTACACACTGTAAAACCTTTTGTCCAAACTTCTTCCTAAAAGAATGAACAGCTACAGAATAAAGAAAACTAAAGTTACATCTTAGACAATTTTCAGATGTCACAATTCGTTCTATAAAAAGCGTGCAGAACCAGCACAAAGAAAACTTTCCTTTTAAGGACATATTTCTGTACCACAAAGAGAGAAGTATTGGTGCAAACAAAAGGTAGGTGGAATATTTCTCCGCAGGCTGTGAGCATAGGTCTGTAAGTGTGAGTGTTTAAAGCCTGGTTCACACTGTGCAAAACCAAACAATGTTGGCAAAGTGTTTTCTTCTTAAATAATTTTAAGGGGTCTTTGGTTGTCCAGAGTGACAGACTCAGTGACAGCAAGTCACTTTCACTAGCAAAATAAAAAACAATGACAAAATACCATGCATTGTCAAAAACATTGCCACCTTTTCCTCTCCCTTGTTTCAGAGTTTTATTCTAAGAAAAATAAAACAGTTAACACCTGCAACACTTTAGACTCGGGTATGATTGTGTGCATGCATGGTTGTTTGTTCTGTGTCCTGTAATGGACTGGCGAAGTGTCCATGCAGTACCCTGTCTTTTGCCAAATGACTGCTTGAGGTAGGCACCAGAGTTTATTTTGTGTGGCATGCATACATATATTGATTATGTAAAATATTTTTTCAAAATTTGTTCAAATATTAAAACTTAATGAAATCATTACATGCCCACACATTTTGTTGATGGATTTTTACAATTTTGACCAACAGTTTTACTAATGCCAGACATCACCCAACCCTTCACCTAAACATTTAATCAAATTGTGCAGGAACTGAGATAAATGAAGGTTCTCTCAGCTTTTTTTTTTCTGTGGTGTGAATGGCTGTAATGATTTGTAACTAATTAATCTTTCACAGATGGTTTCATAGAACAGATCAAGCCACAGCAGAGAAAAGGTAAATTTCACACTGTGCACAGATCCTGTTTGTTAATGACACAGGCTATAGACTAATGAATAGCAATCATCCGATTCTCTCTAAATGTGTTTACGTTTGAACAAAGCCTGTGTATGTGTTGGAGATCCTTCAGTGCCAGAAAGCATGCAACATTTCCTCTCAGCTGAGTCGACCGCATTAAAACTAGATTTGTCAGACGTGAAATAAAAAAAGTTAAGTCTGTGCGTATCTGTGCCAGGAAGTGCTGCTCGGTGAAAGGGTGGCTGTGGTCGTCCATCAATGTAGTGTTGTGAAGCACAACATCCAGAGGAGCACTGCTTCAGCCAAAGTGATGTCTAACAGAAGGTGAAAGCACAAGATCATGGCCAGAGCAATGACTATTTTAACATTTATATCACGAGAAGAAAAAGAAAGAGACCCAAACGATAAGGGATAGATAGAGAGTGAGCAGAGAGAGGAAAAGGAAAGACAGAGGTGCCCAGAGCATTAATGCTGTGCCAGAATTGTACGGCACTCCCCCTCCGCTTCCCTGGGGACACGAATGAAGTAAATGAATGATGGACTTGACTCACACAAACGCCTCCTTGCCTATTGAGTCCATGCAGTCCATTCACAGGGATGAGTGAGGCGTAGACATCAACAACAACAATAACAACAGCAACATAGGAGGCCCGTACTCCCATTTCTCATTTATAAATGCAGGAACACAGACACAAACATATGGCACAAACACCATGGACGGCACTGCCAACATACCATGTGGGACACCTAGAGAAGGTTCCTGAGAACATAGCTGTGAAACAATGCTTTGAGGCAGAGGGGCGTGACCGGGGCAGGCATGGAGAAAATCTTGGCATAGTGTCAATGCAGCCGCAACAAAGATTGGGAATGAGAGGCCGTCCCGTCCCAAGAATCTTTCAGTGTGCTAACCCTCAAACGAGGTTTGGAAACTACATCTTCCACCACATGCTGCCCTTCCTCTTGGATTCAATTTTTCTGTGTTGTCTTTCCAAGACAAGATGAGTTCAGGAGGTTCTCTGCTACAAAGGCTGCGTCCCACTCTGAGTTCTGACCTTAAAAGTCTGCTTTTATTACCTCCAGCCACAGCAGTTAGCTGAACTGAGGGAATGTAGTTCTTCAAGAGACAAGTTATTACAAGAAATGCGCAGATCATATATCTCCTGGGTGATACAGCGTTGTGCATTTCTTTGTGTTGTGTTTCTGATTTTGACCAATCCCATTCCAGGAAAATAACCAGAGGAAAGCAATATTTCATTTCCATCTCTTTTTCACACTGTACCTTTTCTTCAAAACATGAGCTAGACAAGAGATCAGCAACCCGAGCTCTCAAATGAAACTGTCCTGGAACTTTTGGATGCATCCCAACTCCAACACACCTGAATAAAGAGGATGAATTACCTCCTTGGTAACGTCAGCAAGGTTTTTTCCAAACGTCTGGTCATGAATCCTTTATTTGATGGAGCAGTGTGTAGGAGAACAGTCACATCCAAAAGTTGCACGACAGTGACACAAGAGGACTGCAGACCTCTGAAGTATGTGTAGTATGTGATTTCTAGCTAATTGATTGTTGCATCTCATCTCTTTGAAACCATTTACTCTTCAAACTTTGACATATGTGAGTAATGTGGTAAGAATTTGAGTAGGGCTCAGTTTTTATCAGTTAATCATCATACAGCAAACCGGAAAGGGAGCGAAGAGTATCAAAAATTATTAACTGCGTGTCTGGAGGGAGGCATGAAGAGAAGGAGGAATTCTTTGGCATTTTGAATCCAAAGTCTCCACTGCAGCCTCCCACAAGTTCAGGTCAGCTATAGGTTTAATTTTTATCCAGGCGGTTTCTTGGACTTCACCCAAAGCAAATTCACACATACACACACTTACTATACTGTACCTACAACACCTGAAAATCTGATGAGACTGCAAAGCTTTCGCCCCAAAAACAGCTCTGACGCAAGTTTGAGGAAAGAATAAGTTTCCTATAAAAATGTTGCTAAAAGCATTTTAAATAATTTTGCTCTGTTGACGAGAAAATGTATTGTTCCAAGCATACATTTCAGTTTTTAGGTCAAAATACCTTTCAATGACAAATTACAACAATCCTTCCAAAGCAATCAAGGTGACGATGAGCACGTGTGAACCACGTTGGCAGTTTCACTGACTCCAACAACAAACTTTGCACCATAAGGTTACAGTCAGGGCCTCGTCACAGAGCTGACCTGTGGAGGCTGTCTGAGCAGTCAGCATCTGAAGTAAACCATCTCGTCCAACACTCACACAAAGCTAATGGGAAGCAGACACACAATTTGTCCAGAGTGTGCCTTTGTGCACCCACGCTGCTCTCTTGCTCTTCATTCTCAAATCCTTCCATTTATCCACACTCTGGCTGAGATAGCAAACCTGACACTGATGCCCTGCAGTCCATTAGCGCTCTCAGAGCACTGTCTGATTCTGCTCCGCTGCTCCCCTCACACTTTCCTCCTCTCAGCTCATCTTCCCGACAGTTCTTATTACTTTCCCAGCCGCTGGCTGACTCGTTTTTCTGCATGTTTCACTCCTACATGCTGTACATCCACTCTCCGAAACATCTAGGATGCAACAAGACAAGCTCAAATGATATTCTGGAAAAAAAAAAAAAACATTTTACAAGAGTATGCATTTACTTTGTTGCTTGATCTGTAATTTACAGCAGAGTAAGGCTGCAAATTAGAATGATTTAAATACCACAACAAAAACTGCTTTACTGTTGGAGCTTTTTTGATGTATTTCAAAAAATAATTTTCCAGAATTAGAAGCAAATTAAGATTTTTTTTAATTCATCCACGAGGGACTGACTACAGGATGCTGGTTCTACTATTTGATTCAACAGTGCAGTGCATTTTAACCTGCTCTGGCTCCTGCAGCAGGAAGAGGAGGAGCTTCAGGAGGGAAACTCTGTGAGGCTATAGGGACCATTAAAACCCATGATTAGGACAAAGACATTCTCTTTCTGTGTCACTGCTATATTAAAGAGGACAACATGCAATCTGAAACCTTCCTTCGCTAGCAGAAGAAAACCACTCCATGTCCCAGAAGTTTTCCATCCAAAATACAGGTAACTGTATTGAATCACCTGCCGAAGGAATAAACCTTAATCCTTGTTTTATTCAGAATACTGCAGAGGGAAACCTTTTAATTACAGGTTCTCCAAAATTACTGTTGACGAGCAGACACTGGCTGTTAGCTCCACAATGGAGAAGAAGAAGCAGTTTATTCAACCACGCGCCAGAGCCGAGAAGCATATCACTGCCAGCCATATGCCGCTAATGTAGTGCAACCCAGAGCTGAGAGGCCACCCCGCACTGAAATGCTAACCTGTAGCAGCCACTAGCCAAAGATGCCACACTCCAAGCCTGCTTACCACACACATGCTACAATATGTTAGCCGAGTAGCTAACTGCCCCCGATTACAGACTCAGACGTAGCTAGCCAAACAACTTAGCTCCCCTCACCCATTGGGACTCTAGTTACAGTGCATTGTGCTTTGGACAGAAAAATAATTCCTTAGGATGATCAGTGTTTTTAATGTGTTTTTTGGCGTTAATGAATTTCTGGTGCTTAAACTGTTCCAAACGGAGCAGGCGTGTGCATGCTGCTGCAATATTGACCTATGGTTTGAACAGTTCAAACTCCATCTAAATGAGTGTTTTTCTTTTAAAATCATCTAATAGAGCAGTGGTTCCCAAAGTGTGGGGCGCGCCCCCTAGGGGGGGCGCAGTGCCATTGCAATTTTGCAATGGCACTGCGCAGAGGCACAATTTTGCACAGAGGCTTTTTTTAAATGTATTGATAACAAAGTTGAATATTGTTACAAATAAAAAAAAAAAGAAATATGTTTGCAATAACACTGACAGCAAAGAATAATCTTCTTCAGTATAGAACTAAAAAAAAAAAAGGTTACACAAAAGTGTTTCACTGTAAGGATGGTTTGTAGTTTGTTTTGTTGCAACCTGAAGTGTGAAATAAACTTTAGTGGAGTTTGAAAGCAAAATATGTATATAGGTTTATGGCTGGTTGAACGATGTGTGTGCAAAGTAATTTTTTTTTTCTTTTTTGAGGGGGATTTTATTGTAATCCATTGGGGGCCCAGACGAAAATCTTTGGGAACCACTGTAATAGAGCAATCTAAGTGAATGTTTAATCAGTAAAGCCCTGTAAGGTGAGCTTGAGTCTTTAATAGGCATTTTTCTTTCCCTTTCTTGTCTCAAAATTGTATAAACCAGCCCCAGAAAAGTATCATTAAAATACTCTACACTGCAATCCCACCTTTTAACATTTTGCACCTGAATATATTTTGGAAAAATAATATAATTTTACCAGTGTTGAAATGTCTCAAGCTTTTATGGCTTTCATGAAAGAATGACTGCGTGAATGCATTCAGTGCATTTGAGAAATGCTAAAACTGGCCATCATGACAGTGAGGTCAGGAACATGATCCAAACACTAACAGACAAATGAAAATGAATGATAGCTGTCAAAAGCCAACAGGGGGAGAAGTGTCCTTGACCTGCTGTCTATTTAATTTCAGGATCGACTGCAAGCAGCCTCCCTTTTACCCCCTTAGGACTCAAGCATTTCAGCCACATCTGGAGAGAATGTTCATTTAGTCTGGACCTTGACAAAGAAATCATTCTTTACATGTCAGTTTTACTTCACTCCGAGAACCAAACCACAGCCTGAAACTCAGTTGTTTCAGTAAATTTATTTTCACAATTGTCTTGACTAAGCCAAGTATTGGGTGCCGTGCTACAGGATTTCCTGCAACAGACAAGACAGCCGACATCTGGGGAAATAAGCGCAAGGCAGTGATTGCATCCCACCTCCTCTCTGCGGAGGGGATCATCTGAACCTGATTCAGTTTGTGAGGAGTGACAGGTAGAGGCTGCTATGGAAACCAAACCAAAGCAGTGTCACAGATAGCAGGTTTTTTTTGTTTTTTAAGAAGCTCTGCAAGCATGCGAGCACCCACACTCGCACACGTAGAGACACACAGGCATCAACAAACAACTCAGACATAGCCACATGGACCTGAAATGAATATTAAAACATTCCTCTCTGTCACTTTAAATCTGTACCAAACCACCTCTGTGTAAAATCCATTATAATCCTGAAACCTGTTTTCTCCCCAAGGTTTATGACAAGTCTGTATAAAAACTGTACTTCTTAATGAACAAAACCACACCTCTACAATCACTGCTTCTGAAAGAAAATTCAAGGGTGAAGAAGAAAACAATCATAAACATCAGAAAGCTTCTTCCTAAAAATGAGAGAACGAGAAGACAAGTCTGATGTGCCAGAGTGGCTCGCATCTATTTATATCCCGTCTGCCACATTTCCATCTAAAAAAGTGGCAACAGCAGATACAAGGAGACACAAACATACCAGCAGGCACACACAAACAGTCACCAACACACTCACACAAATCATGATGTGTTTCAGCTAAGGGTTGTCCCTCTTAATGCAGCGGACAAAACCTGAGACTGAGGGTTTTATTTATTGAATATGCTGCAGCAGTGGAAACTAGTACAGACCTTACAAAGTGTTTCAGTGCTGAAATTTAAATAGGACAGCATATAAACAAACATTACCTGAAGTAATTAGATATAACTTGTATATCTAACTTATTATATATTAGATATAAGATTCAGGTTTTTAGAATAGGTATGCAATATGGGTCAATGGAGAATTGTTCTTTCCTGCTTTGTGTTGCAAAATACAGCTCTGGAAAAAATTAAGAGACTATTTTAAATGATCAGTTTATCTGACTTTTTATAAGTACATTTTTGAGTAAAATGAACATTGTTCTTTTATTCTATGAACTACTGACAACATGTCCCCAAAATCCCTGGCAAAAATTTTGTATTTATTTGCAGAAAATGAGAAATGGTGAAAATAACAAAAAAGATGAAGTGCTTTTAGACCTCAAATAATGCAAAGAAAACAAGTTCATATTCATTTAGAAATGACAATACTAATGTCCTAACTCAGGAAGAGTTCAGAAATCAACATTTGGTGGAATAACCAGGAGTTTTTCAGTGGGGTTCAGTGCTGTGGGCTCTTCATTTTTTCCAGAGCTGTATATCGTTTCAGCATGGACAACACCTGATGATAGAAGTTAAGGTAACTTGGCCTAAAATACTATAGCATTGCATTTTTTTTTTACAGAGTTAAGAGGTTTAAGATGCACTGAAAAGCCTATTTGCATGTCAATTGATTTATTAATTCATTCATTTCCAATGTGATATTTTAAATGTCTATACTCAAATTGAAACAAGTGAGAAATATGGTGGCTATTAGAAACCTTTTCAATAGTTGTCTTTTAACTTGTCACACTGAAAAATAACAAACAAGAAAATAAAAACCTCATCACACTACTTAATGTACATGATATCTTGTTTAATTTATTTATAAACAATCAGTCTGCTAAAGCAGGCTATTTGCTAACTTGCTTTTTACAGCACTATTAGTGTTTTAAGGGGTTCAGACTTCCTGAAGTTGCAGATGTTTCCTAAAAAGGACAGAGATAAATTTTAAAATTGTTTTTGTCATATTTTTTGTAGTAAAAACAACAGAACCCCATATTGCTTACATCTAGTGCTAATGTTAGCTTGCATATAAACAGGAATAACAAGTGGAGAATCAGTTGTAGTTGCGTTATTTTTATCTGATTTACTGAACTTGCCAAAGCAGTACAATCCCAGTAGAAAGCCAGAAATGGAACATCCTCCTTCTGTGATCTTTCTCTTTCTACAAGGAGATTGTTGAATACCAAGAGGGAATTTCTGAGACCGCCTTCAAAAGATCACTAGAAAAGGTCAAGAGAGATCAGAGCGCTGTGTTTTCTTTGTTTTGTTTTATGACTGCGGTTTAACTTTTACTTGCTGGTTGATTTAAGGAGAAGAAGAGTAGATTTATGGGTGAGATGTGCACACATTTTAATCATGCAAAATTGCTGATTTATTCTGAGACATAAAACATAATGTTTACAAGGTACCCAGTGATGCAAGGAAAGAACAGTCAAGAAACCTTTACGTCTACCAAGGTATAGTTAAAAAAAAACATTTGAGGGCAAAAGTGAAGCGTAAAAAAAAAAAAGAAGCTCCAAACCAGATGTTTGTCCTGTTATGGAGCTGTAAAAGTTAAAGAGCAGACAGAAAAGGCACATAAAAAAGATATAAATGAAAGCAAAGATATTCATGGGAGAGAAAATGTCGAAGAGAAGAAAAGGGACAGAAAGGGAAGTAAAAAAACTGGAAAAATTTAAATATTGTTTTATCACAACTAACCCCATGTCTGCTATAGCAATCAAGCAACTATTGCCAACCATATACAACCTAATGTAGCCCGAGACACCATCTCTGCTTATTCTGCATGAGTTAATCAAATTAAACATGCTCCTGCCCTCAGATTGGTGGCCCAGTGTGAGCTTCCTCCTTCAACTGTGGCCACTTAAAAATCCATGCTCCCTCTCTTTTTGTTGTGCATGTGGTAAAACAGTGTCCCTGCTGTGGGCGGCACACTGGGTGCTCTCCTCCTTAAGCTCACACTGCCAGCTTCTCATCAAGAGGCAGGAAGAGAGGGTAAGCATGGCGTAAAAGCAGAGGAGGATGACGAGGCAGAGGAGGGAAGGGAGGCAAAAAAAAAAAAAAGAAGACAGGAGGGCCACTATATTTAGCAGTGGAGCTGTCACCTTCTGTTTGGCACTCCTGAATAATCAGAGTTTGACACAACACATCCTGTGGAGCAGAGGTTGCTGGGATACACCACCCTTTCTCCACCAGCATCGTCTCTGAGGAAGAAACTACCTAATTAAGTATTGTAATAATTGCTGGGGGCTCGCGTGCTGCAGCTACTAAACGTTATTTTGTAGAAGCTTTTCTCATGGCAATGCCATTTTATTTTTTTAGATCAAGTAAGGATAGATGTTCTTTCAGTGAGTATGATTTTGCACGTTTAAAGAAAATAACAGGTTAATGCATCATAGCAAGAAGAAATACATGAATCATTGCGAACACAGAATTTTGACAAAAGCCCTTCAAATATGCAATATACAAATTTATGCAGATTAATGACAGTGAGAGGCTCTGAAAAATCTACTATCCATTTTATGGCTGGTTTTCATCATTTTGATTTTAAAGTTTCCTGGCCACATAGAAGGACCTGAAAGATGATGAATGTTAACTAGACAAACTTTGTTCCATGGAAAACAAGAAAGTTTATATTTTTTATTTTTCTGAACATGTTTTTGCTTTGAGTAATTGCTTTCCAAAAGTTCAAAATATTTACAGTCAATTTCTGTCTTAGCATTAATACGTTCATGTACAAATCAAAACAAAATGACTCTGAACCTTCCCTAATGATACATATTACCCAGAGTCAATCAAGGGGTCTGATGAATAAATAATCTGGTCTGCAACAGGTTGGTGACGTTGGACTGATTTTTCACTTTGAATCATCATTATAAGATTAAAACAATGATAATAGAGATGTCAGAAAAACATCCCCGCAACAATAAATTCAACAAACTATCTGCAGCAATGATTAATTAAAGGATATTAGCTCTGTTAGATGTACCGAGAAATCATCTGGGGAATCAGACGACTTTCACCTTGAATGGCACGGTTTGCTGATCAGTCGATCAAAAACTCAAAACTATGATTCTTTTCTGATGAGTGAACCTATCATATAAAAAACTGGAAAAATTTAAATATTTAAATATATACCAGTCTATAAAAATCCTCAATGTAGAAATTGCCACTGAAGGAAAATTACTCAAATATAGCCATTTTCATGATCACTTATGTGTTTAAATTAAAGTCAGAGGCACCTTTGTATTTTTGAATTTATGGTTGTTTTATACTTAATCTCTTCTGATACATTGTTACATGTTAGGCTCTGTTTGTATCAGCTGGACAAATAATTAGGGGAATTTAGATGAACTGACCCAGAGGAGAGGAAACATGAAGGCTAAATGTATTAAACTGCTTTTTTTTCTCCTTTTGAGCTTTAAACTTCAGTCTGTCATGGAACAGGTTGGATGCTGAAATATTGGAAGACTTTTGAAAATCTCCCTGTTAAGGTAAATTTTTACTTAAAGATTATTTTGAATGCTAAAGAGAATTCAGAATAAGCTAAAAGTACTACTGGCAAGGTCAACGCTGAAAAGATGAAGATTGGATCTCAAGTCTTGACATCAGTAATGTCTAAGCTGAATCTAAGTAGACAAAGGTGCATGCTGTCATACCCCTTTAACTATTTGGGGATACAGCTCAGGCATGACAGGCGTGATTAATGTTTTCCCTTTGCCAGAGGAGCCCAATAAATGACAACAGAACAGGGCCACCTACGTTGAGGAATGTCACGCTGACTTAACATGTGGAAACTAAAAGTCTCTCACAAATCTGCCAGTGGGATATAATCTGCAGAAGCACCCTATTGTTGGAAAGTTAAAAACAGCAAGTTCAAACTCAGTGGCAGCAGCTTATTATTCAGAGAATGAGAAGATGAAGGACATGTCACCATTTCTCATCCTCGCCCTGAGAACTGTCAGGAAAGATGAGCAGTATAGTGAAGTCTTAGTTCAGGCGTGACAACCATCAACTCATTACATGTCACAGAAAGACTGTCCAAAGGAGAGGGGGACTACAAAGGATGAACGAACCTAAAGACCATCTGTGAAAATTAGTTCTATTACAGGACTGCCTGGGTTTATCTTCCTTCTGCAGGCTTTCTTCCCACAGCTAAACTTGTGCCCAGGTGTTCTGCTGCGGACTACAAAGAGGCCAAAGAAAAACAGAGTTAAACACTTTCAAATGTGCCTGAAGATTGCCCTAACAAGCTATTACTGGTTAATATAGTGCTATTCTCCCACAGTTTGAGAGCAGTTAACCTCGGGAGTGACTGGCTTCTGTTTGAAGGGTCAAAACCTCGCTGAGCCCTGTGCACTAAAATAGCAGGTGATTATAGTCCTTGTTTAAAAGTAACTATAGGAGTTCCCAGCAGATGACACAAGCCAGTCTAGTTCACCTTTATGAGACAGAAGAGCTACATACTTGCACAAATTGTAGCCTTTTTGTCCTGTTTTTTAAATGAAATATTGTGCTAAATCCTCAGTTACTCCTTTCAATTAGTTCTAATGAAAATGATGCAAAAATTGAAAGGTGTGCTGCCTGGATTTAGTTTCTCAGCTCTGTTTTTTTGGAATCAGGCATGATGATTTGCATCAAGTGGACATTCCTTTCGTCTTATATTATGTAGTTTTGCAAAGTTCTTAATGCAAACAGTATCATAGTAACATACTTCAAACTACTAATTTTCATTCAGAAATTGTACGTCAACATGTGAAATGTTCTTTTTAAGCTGTAAATGATGGAAATAAACACATAAATAAATAAACTTGCCTGACACTAAATTTTAGTGCTTCTAGAAATGATATTTTTTTTGTAACAGTACTCATACCTCTCTTCACAGCAGCTGTAAGCTTCAGTATATTTTGTAATACTTTTCAGAGATGGACCTATACTAGATAGTGCACACCTGTTAAGTTGGTTGGAAAAGTATGCCTACTTACTTCCCAAAATTTTAACAAAAAAGTACATTATGGCATATATATGCTTTCAAGTCAATACTTTCCTGAATCACTATTTCTCTACAAGGTTTATACATCTTATTCTCTGGAAAATATCTCAGATTCAATCAAATTCAAATTGGATTAGTAGTGTTTAGCCATTTGGATTTAGGTTTTTACTTTGACTGGGCCATTTGAAAATTCTAATAAGCTATGAATGAAAAAAAAAAAAGACTTTTTGTTTAGGGTTATTTTGCGTTACCATTCTCAATTCTTTTGTGACATTTAACCAGTTTTCTTCCTAGATTGTTTTGTATTTAGATCCGACCATTTTCCCATCAATTCTGAGGAGTTTCCTGTTCATACTGAAGAAAAGCAACCCAAAAGCTTGATGAACTGTAAAGAGATTTTAGTTCACTGACTCAATGATTCAGTCTAAATTCAGTCTGCAATGCACACTGTTATTAGGGAAAATACTGTCAGCCTTCCAGAGTGATTTGTGTGTCTGCAACCATAATCAGATTTATGCCCAATAGCAGAAAGAGTAAAGAAAAAAGTCGAGTTGTTCACTACACACATTCGAATCAGCTGCAAGGAAAATAGTTCAAAAGACAGGATATGTAAAGCAGCTTTGGTTCTGTAGAGATAATTTCCTTCATTTAATCAAAGAAATCATGTTTTTCTTTCAAAACGAGGAACTAATTTCTTTCATGTCAATGATAGAGATGTTGGATTTATAAACCATAGCCTATCAGCATCAAAGGAAAAAAAGCCAACATCAACTCTCGCAAACACGGTGCAAAAGTGCTGTTATATCACAGTGATGCTTTTATATAATTTGTCAGTTGTTTTTTTTTTTTTATCATGCATATTAATGCACATCTCAGATGCATCCTAATGCGAGTGTGAAATAAAGAGTGGGTTTTTAAGCATTGTCCTTTCACAAAAATGCTGTATTTGTGTCTTTTTTCCTCTTAAAAGCCATGTTTAGCTCCATCTATGGTTCATTGTGAGTGGCTCTGACAGAGAGCAAATATCAGAAAGGCAAATACAAACTGTGGATGCAGAATAAGAAAAAAAAACTTGAATGGCAGCCAAATGTAGCAAAATCTTCCAAACCAGTTTCCTAAAATGTAAATAATCAGAGGAAAAGAGACCTTTGTGGATAAAGATGTGAGGCTGGGTCATGTGCAGAAAATTCAGCAACCGTAATGCCTTCATCTTCTGCATTTCCTTACTCTGATATTGGATAGAAATTCAAATGCTTATTGGAAATTTCATTGTTTACATTATCAGGAGGCACTTATCACAAGAGATAACTGCAGCACATTGTCATTATGAAGCCTAAAGCCAAGTGCTTTGTTAAGTACACCAGCACATAAAAAATTAATAAAGCATTCCTCATGGAGCAGTGCAAAAATCCATACAATTAGCGGATCACGCAGATTAGATGCATTATTAGTCTCAAGCCACTTGAAGTTGCTCCGTCGTGCATAAACTAACCTCTAAAACTAATTAAAAACAAGCAAACAAACTTAAGACAGTAGAAAATAGACATTTTCCAGCAAAGTAAATGTGAGACTATTAACAAGTGAAACACCCGCTGAGAGAAAAAGATTGGACTCAAAGGTTAAAGCAAAAGGGGGAATTGACGGGCATTAACAGAGTACAGGCCTCCATCAAGACCAATGCCCTATGTTGTAATTTTGAGAGAATCTGTAACAAAAGTTAATGGGTTTTCCCTTTGGCCATGCTCCACCTCTTGACCTACTTCTATGGACTTAAGTGCTGCCCTTGTTTGGTATCATGTATACAGACAAACAAGGGTTATGAATCAATAATTCTGTATTAACCAATGTAAATAATACAAACTATGTGAGACAATACAGGATTTTTATTGTTTTTATGAGCATACGTCACCTATGTTCATCTGGAATGAGGTTTGGTTTTCAAGGCTTCAAAGCTGCAGTTCATTCAGTGTTCCTCAATTTTCTCACATGAAAGCTGTCTGACTAACAGTACTCAAGAGTGGCGATCTCATAAAAGGAGACCGATCCGAACTCAGCAATATTAAAGTTGTCAGCAGAGACAGGTACAATAAAACCTCGAGGACAGTCTTGGACACCACTTTGACAACGCAGCAGAAACAGCTCTGCTGGGACCTATTTTAGCCAGACAATTCAACACACAGGCTCTCACGCTGGCACTGACTGACATTCATAACATGCTGGATCTGCACCCGGAGTACGTGCACAGCCAAGTGTTAAATTTGACTTGATTTCAGAAAGCAGCCGAGGTCACACAAAGGCTTGTTTGGGGGGGACTAATAACAGCCGTGCAATTTGATGAAGACAAATTCTGGGGCCCTGAATAGTTCGGACAATCAGCGGCACATCTCATTATTCTCACTCGCTTCTCTCACACAATCAAGCCCCAGTTAAGCTCTGGCTGAACAAGAGCCAGGGTTACAAACCCTGAATCTTGCGGTTGCCAGCAGTTAACCCATTCCAGATAGAGACCAAAATGGAGAGAAGGTGTTGCACAGGTCTGGAGATTAAACACAAAAGAAAGGTCACAGTGTTTTCAAGTGCCTTACCTTTAAAGGACAGGAAGATTCTGGGAGCAGACAGAGGATCATTGGAAGGTGGCAGCCCGCCTACTGACACGGCCAGGAGGGCCAGCAGCCAGGACAGTTTGTCCCACAACATTGTCCCTCTATTTGTTAACAGAGGAGAAGTCCCGCAGCTGTGAGACAGATAATACCAAGTGTCAAAAATTCACAGACCCTTTAAATTCAAAAGGCAATATATATATATATATATATATATATATA
>CAEFZY010077575.1:0-53429 GCA_903066815.1 Brachyrhaphis roseni
GGAACCCCCGCGGTGGCTGATAGGCCGGAGCGGCGCTTGGCTGCGAGGGCCGCACGACGCTGCTCCGCAGCTTTAATTTAACTTGCAGCTGAAATGATTAATTGTGATTAAGCGATTATTCAAATAATCATCAACTGATTTAGTAAAAAATTAATCGTTAACTGGAGTACAGCCACTAAAAAAGGCCATTTGCTGAAAAAAAACAACCAAAACTAAAGCAAAACTATACAAAAATTATATTTAAAAAAATCATTTACAATAAAAAACTATTGTTTATATATTATAATTGTTTATTTGCATATTTTAATCTATTTCTAACATTGTATTAAAAGGCTAAAGTGGTTTAATGAACAATATGCAGAATATTAGGCATTTTTATCTGATTAGATTAATCATCAGAATAATTTTTTACTAAAATAATTTTAGTTGGATCCCTAATTTAATTATAATGTTCTTATTGCAGTTTAAGTAAATGCAGCACAAATATTTTGTTTATGAGTTTGTGTTGCTGGTTGATGGTTTTTACAGAGAAACTGACTCAGATTTGGACTTTTTTACCTCTTTGTTGTTTGATTTCAGATGATTGACCCGGTCTAGTCAAATATTGACATAAAATGAGGAAAATTACTTCCAAGCTCTAATTTAAGCTGTAAATCTAATTGATTTCAATCCAGTTGTTTTTATTTTCAGGTTTTGTTTCTGAATCAGCATCTGTTCTCTAAATTTCACATCCAAACCCAAAAAGTAACAGAATAATACAAAAGATAAAGTTAGAAAAATGTTCATGTATCTTTTAGATGTTTATTAAAAAATAATAATGAGGTATCAGTTCAGCACTCTGGGTCGGTTCTTTTCCTGCAGAACCTGGATGTTCAAGTTTCATGATTATGCTCCAGTTTGTTTTGACCTGAAATCCCAATAAAACAGGTTTTCTGTTCTGACAAGACGAATGGTAAAACGTTAAATGAATGTGAATGTCTTGATTAATGTGATCATGCTTAAATAAATGACAGTTTCATGTCATTTATTTTTCATAGATTCAGTAAAAGAAAATGAGTCTTTGTGGCCTGAAGTGCCTGAAGATTTTGTTTTTAAACTCGATTCTTTGACGTCCATTTTGTTTCAGAGCCTCTATGTAACTGAAAGATTCATACTAGGCTTAACTTACATAAAAAAAACTCTTCTCTGAAAATGGTCGCCTGAGGAAGGTGAAAAAATGAAACATATAAGTAAAGTAAAACATAAAAACCTCCAAAAGATCCACTGGATAACTATTAATCTATATTACCTTCCGTTTTGGGAGTAAAGAGACAAATTAAATTCTAGGTTCGGCTCTTTGCATGAGTTCAGTATGGAAAGCTGCAGTTTGCTTTAAAACATTCTGAGTTAAAAAGTTCTCAAATGATTTCAAAATTCTTTATATAAACATTAAAAATCCTGTTTAATCTTGATGTTGATCATCATTATTAGCAGAAAAAAGTAAATCTTCCCATCAGTTTGGTGCTGGATGATCATAAGGTGGACAAAGATGTGCTTTATTGTGCTGGTAGATCTAATGTGACGTCTAGTTTTTTTTATTTTTGTGTCTTACATGCTGGAAAAGTGTTTTTCTTCTACACTGTGACTCAGAAGTGCTTCTCTGGACGCTTAAATGTGTAGAAATGCCCAAATATTTACAGAATCTTTGCATTTATCAGCCGTCATGTGTCTGCTGCTGCTTACAGACAGTGGTTCACTTCCTGTTTTTATCTCTATTAAAATGTTTCTCAATCTCTTCTTTGGCCTCTTCAGTGAAGGAGAAATAATCTTAAAGATAGGAATAGGAACTAAAGACTTAACGTTTGGTCCTATCTTTCCTTCATCAGTAACGCATCAGTGCATTTTGATTTGGGTGAAACTTTAACACTAATAGAGGTCAGTTTGTGGCATGACCTCTGACCTCAACCCCGTTCAATCTTCCGATGTTTAACAGACTTCATGCCAAAGAATCAGCAAGTTTAAATGAGGACCAAATATTCAACCAGAACGCAGCCAGTATCTTGATGAAGGATCCAAAAAGTTTGTAGTTTTAAGAACTTATTTTGGAGTTTTGACCAAATATTAAAAGGTGACCGTCTAATTTTTGAACCTTTATTTCACATGTCTTGCAGAGAAAACTCACAATAAGCTCCAACAGGTCGTCCCATATCTTGTTTTTAGAAATAGTTCCTGCTGAATGCTGCATATTTCTTCCACTGTGTTCAAAAAATTTACTTGTTTTAAGTTTTTCTTAAATAATTGTGTTCAGATGAAGATAAATCACACAAGTTGTACTCCTTTTACTTCTTTATCCTTTTTATTTTTGAGATATTTTGGGGGGGTTTCAATTTGCAAACAACATTTTTTTTCTTTATGTGGCAAAAAAAGTGAAAAATTGCATTTAAAAACTCCAACTCCATATTCAGACTGAATATACAAACTATTCAGACATGAAGCGGTGCTGCCTGTAAGTGGTTTAGGCGTCTGAAGGCAAAATATCAATGCAATAATCTTAATCCTGTCAAATATTCAGAGCATTTAATGTAGATTAAATGGGATTGAACAGTCTGAACAGGGTCAGTTTATCCGTCTAGTGTTGAAGCTTAAGAATCAGATTGAACCAAACAGCAGAGAGAAAATATGACCTCAGAGTTTCACTTAGTTTTACCTGATAGTTTCAGAGATGCAACAACAGCTTTTATAAAGGAATATTCCTGTTAGTAGTTCATATATATTGAACTTCAAAAATGCTAAATCAGTTTATGCTTTTTATATGTTTTGAACTAACTTGTAAAAATAAGTATTGCTAAAACTAGAAAAATTGCAGTGAGATGAAATAACATGTGATGCATCATCTCAAACAGACTCCTCTCAGTTAAAAGTGGTAAAAAATTCTCAAACTTTGAGAGCCGGGAGCCAATAAACACTTTTTGGACTCATGTCTCTACTTGCTTCCATTTAGGAGACGGAGTGATTTGAAAACGACCTTTTGCACCGAGAGTCGATAAAAATGTTTTATATGGATCCCAATGGAGGAAGGCATGCGACAGTCCTGCATTCAAGGAGTATTATAAAGAAAACCGTAAAACCTACGACAATGATGCTCATATTTCCTGAAAGCAGAGGCTCATGACTTCATTTTGATGCATAAATTATTTCTGTAGAGTGAAATTTGTACAAACAGGAGTATTGTTTGTTAAAAATCTTTCAGTCACAGTTACTAGAGTGTGAACTCCATCATTGGATTATAAAACTGAAAAAAAAATTCTATTAAACTTTGATTGTGATTTTAGAAAAACTGTGAGATATCAAACGTTGAATCATGAGAAGACACATGAATGACTTGTGATTTATTTGAAAGTTGAATGGAGTTTCTGTGTTGAAGTATGTAGAAGTTTTAAGCTGTCAAAGAGAACAAAGTTTTTGCAGAATTTGGTGGAATTTATTTAGATTCTGCATATATTTCCATTGGGTAAAAAGTTAAAATGTAAAAAATAATAATAGTAATATAGCTGAAATTACTCACATGCACAGAGATAAAAACTACCTTAAGATAAATCTGTTGGAAAGCATTTTTTAATAATATGTTTTGCACAACTTGTAAATCAGTTGAAATATGCAGAACCAGAGAAATGTACAGAGAAGGTGAATGTTTTTATGGATTTGTTGTAATCCCTCCAGGATTAGATGTTTTAGATGTTTACAGTGTTAATATATGTAAACATGGCCGTTCTCACTGTTAAGACAAAGTTGGTTTGTTTGGAGTAAAATATTTAGATTTGAACGTAAAATGCAATTATAGTGCAAAAAATTTATGATATTCATGTTTCCCTATAATAATTAATTACTGAGATGTTTTTTAATGTAATTAATTGTTTAAGCTCCTACAGAGTTTACAGTGGCAACGTCTGCTGACAATCCACAGTGATGCATTTAAGTACTATTTGTAAACTACGTAATCTGGACATAATTTCTCTGGCTCACATTTTATTGCCTTTTTATAACAGCAGAAACTGTTGACTCTTCACCTTCAGTTCAGCTTAAAAAGTCTTTTCTTTTTTTTCTTGCTCTTGGAAAACTTTGTTCCTGGACCAAATGGTTGATTTCTCAGAAAAACTGGAACAACTCGTTACCAAAGAAATCTGCTGGTAACAAATAATGCAACATTTCTGAATTTTTCTTCGACTGTTCACTGGGATTCAGGGCCATTTATTTTTGCGCTTTTTCTGTTCTCATTGTCTCAAAGCAGCTGCGGCTCACGAAGGCCGTGAGGGGAAAAGCCAGATAAAAAGTATCAGCAGCACAACAAACATTCTGTGTTTGTAGTCCAGGAGAACGTGACCAGAGGTGAGCTCTGATTTCTGCTTCCCTCTACAAACAGACGCAGCGAAGGAGCCGCAGGATCAAACAGCCACATTTCTCTATTGTTTTTCAGGTTTACAGAGGAAAACGAAGCACAGAACAAACAAACTGCTCAAGTTGATGTTTAAAACCTCTATTTTCTATTTTTTTTTCCCAGAGGAAATCTTTAGAGAGAGATTTGTGTTCAATCTGTTTTTTATTCTGCCAGCCTATCCTCATCGACAAGGCAGGAATATTAAATGGTTCAGCTGTCTTCAAACTGCAAAAATCAGTTGTAAGACAGCAAATATCTGACAAGATGAGACATTTTTTTAAACAAAATTACTAAGGGAGAAATAATTTTTTTACTACAACCACTGAAAACTCAAGAGGATGATTCTACTGGTAATTAGCATCATACAGAAACCTCCTACTGTTAAAAGGTCAATTTAATCAAATTTGAATATCTGAAAATATCTGTAATTCAGTTAAATAAATCAAAATCATTAAATAGATTAAATACACAAGCAGTTGGTTCAATTAAGTCTGATCATCTTGAATTTTTAAATTTGGAAAATGTATTTCTTTTTTTAATTATTTTTATTATTTTTACATTATTTTGTCTTGAACGGTACAGCTAGCAGCTGCAGGAAGTGAAAAAAGCAGGTTTAGGGTTAACCCTGCACTTGTTTGGAACATTATTTGGAAATTAGTCAGAATGTTTATTGCAAACTTTTAGTAATTCATTTGCCGTGAATTGGTTGCAATGAGTGTTGGTGTAAAATCATGTTAAACATAATATTTTGAACTTTATTTCTTTACTGTGTCAGAGTGTAGTTTTATCCCCATTCACTGGAGGTTTGTTTGTGTCTGGGTAAGAGCAGTGAAGACAGGAAATGATGGAAAAAAACAATGAAAAGGTGAAAAAGAACTTTAAAACTGAAACAGATGCCGAATTTACCCCAGCAGGACTGAAATGAACAAATAAAACATAAAGAAAGAGGGAAAAACAATAAGCTCCAAGAGTCCAAAGGAAGGCAGAAATGTGAAAAAACATTAGTGATTATTTTTGTCTGTTTTGATCTTTGATCCTATAGAGGGGTTGGGGGGCTCAGAGGGGCTGCAGGCACCTATTGTCTGATTATTTATTTACTCCCCTGTCCAAAGTCTATTCCAGTCAAATAAACACAAACAAACCCAACAGTGAGATTCTCCTGGAACAACGAGGCAAAGCAAATAATGATTATTTTCTTACAGGAACGCAGAGACAAAGCTGGAGAGATTGACCTTTGAACTTTTCACCAGTTTAGAGCTTCAGGAACGACGGATTTAGTCTTCAACCCGAGACTGAAATACAAACAGAAACCCATCAAAGCAGGAGTCAATGACTAATGTGTTAAACTGTTTCAAATAATTAAAAAAAAGCTTTTATTTTATAAAGAGACAAACAACCAGGAAGTCAGACCTTCAGGAGAATCGAAACAGACGAATCACATTTCAATATTTTAAGTTTTTGGGTTACAGGTGAAGAATCAGAGTTTCACACTGAACAAAAAAACTGTCCATCCATCCATCCATCCATCCATCCATCCATCCATCCATCCATCCATCCATCCATCCATCCATCCATCCATCCATGTGTAAAGGCTGGCCTCATGTTCTTAATTAGACAGTAAATACTAAACGTTCAGTCATATATTTTTTTCTCATTATAACATTTATGGTTTTACTGTGTAAATGAACTAAACTGATGGTTAATTGTGTAAACAATGACAGAAGCTCAGAATAAATCGGTTCCATTTAAAGGAGGGAAAGAGTTTCAATCCCAAACAAATTGAGGATTGATTGCAGCTGCAGGATCTGTTTACACCATGTAGGTTGTGTGTTTGTATTCCTGCTCTGTTGGAGGCGTGCGTCACTTAAAAACCTTCATCATCACCGGGAAAGTGATTTCCTGTCCTGCCGGGTTATTGATCCCCATCTCTTCCCTCAGACCTTTATTCTCCTGCTGCAGCGTCGCTCACGACCTGATGCTCAGACTAACCGGCCTGATGCCCGCTGACGCAACACTGATGAGTCACACCAGTGTGTGTGTGTATGTGTGGGGGTGTGGACGCAGGTGTTATCCAGCCTCTGATCCACTTACAGCGGAATGAGAAACGTTTCCATGTTCACAGGAGATTTCCTTGAAATCTCTTGGAGAAATTTGAAAAGACATTTCTCTTTAAAAAAAAAAAAAAGCACTGAAAAAAGAAAGCAGTTGACCAGATTAAAAAACCCCCAAAAAACAAGTTAATTTGTTACAAGTAATCAAATTAGGTTTATCCTAGTCACTTTATTAAGTTTATTAAAGGGTCTGTATTGACTTTTTTGAGCTTTACACCATGTTTCTAATGTTATTCTCGCATCAAAAACATACCTGGAGTTTTGCTTTGATTCTTTCATAGTTGCTTGAGAAATTCTTTAATCTCCATGGCAACCATTCAGCTATACAAAATGCCAGGGTGGACCTAGCTCCGCCTTCAAGACGCAGCTCCTCCGCAGAGCTGCAGTTTCTAAGCTTCCACCTCACACAGCTCCTCTCGCCAACTCAGCTCCTTCAGACTAGCCAGCAGCAAGTAGCAAACACCTGGTGGAACTGCTGAGCTCATTATAGGAGCTATTTCTCAGAGCAACGCTGGTAAAAACGTTGTTAAAGGGTTAACAGAGGAGCCATGTTGGGATTTTCTGCTTACAGTTGAAAAAAATTTGCCAAAAAACTCAGAAATTTTGAGATTAAGCTTCTGGAAAAAACTCGAATTGGAATTATGAAAATGAGACACAGCAATTTAAAAAAAACTCAATGTTTTGTGCCAGAATGAGATGGTTTTTCAGCTCAATCAACAGTTGTGTATTTTGTAAATACAATGGAAACTTTGTTTCACTTTACAGCAACTGAATGTTACTACTGGTAGAAAAGACGAAGAAGATGACAGGAAGTGGTTGGAGGATGATGACGCAACGTCCTTTTTAATAACCAATGCGTAAACAAATTTATTTCCAAATTTACTGATTTTAATTTTGTTATGAAATTGCGAAATATTAGCTGAATATTTACAAAGTTTTGCACACATTTGTAATGGAAACGCAGCTATTGGTTGCTCAAACCTCATGTGATGTCATCAGAGATGTGAGAGTGCAGCTTCGATATTATCCTCAATGAATGGCAATTTCACAAAAAGCAGCAGGCAAAAATAGAAAAGCAGACCAAGAAACATTTTGCTGTAGTTGACTTTATCTGAAGTGAGTTTTCAAGAGCTTATTTCATAGTCTGGCCTGCAGCTTTAAAGCTTTTGCACTATATGAATTGAAGATAAAAAATATCCAAGTCTTCTCCAGCAGTGATCTCAATCATGTTCATTCTGATGATCAAAGCTGCTTGTTTTTCTTCTTTTACTCTATAAAGCAAAGCCACATCCACAGCTACAGAGGAACAAAGCCTGACCTTTACTCAGTCAGTTGTGAAGAAGCCTGCAGCAGAGCGAGCAGTCAGGAGTCTCATGTGCTGTGTGCGTTTGTGGTCAGCTGATTGGAGATCCTGAAAAGGACAAATGAAATTACAACATGCTGACAGAAGACTGGAAAAGAGCTGACTGTCACAGCCGAAACCACAAATTTTACTTTTAATCTCCGTGAAGAGCTAAGAAATAATATGAAATGATTAGAGTGGATGAAAGATAAAACTAATGCATCACAGTCAGACACATCTATTAAACCATGACTGATGCATCACTTTCATATTGTTTGGTGGGAGTCCTTATCTCTGTGATTGTCAGGGGATACATTTGGTCTGGACCCTGAAAAGCAATAAGAACACACTGCTGCCCTCTTCTGGCCACTATGGGAAGCTCATCCAACTCAAACTATTCACAGCCACGCAAAAAACAACCCAGAACTGAGAAAATCAGGCTAAATTAGGAGAAATATCCAAATTAGCTCAATAATTCGCTCTAAAACCTACAGTAAAGTTAGTTTCAAATCAAAACAAAATGTGTGAATTTTAACTACAGTGATCAGTAAGGTTTGCTTTTGTTGTGTCAGATGCCGGATCAGGGTGCCAAAACGGTTCCTGTCTGGTGAGTTTCAGTCCAGTTCTCCGTGTGACATTCCACACTCTCAGAAGATAAATGACTTCATGTGTTTGTTTTCGGATCGTTCTGTCCCGAACCGGCTCACCTAGAGAGACGGTCTCCGCTCTGGAGTTTCTCAGAACATCCTGCCACCGCTACTAAGGCTTTAACATAACAGAGATCTCAAACATCTTAAGGTGCAGTCCTGGACTCTCAAAATAATTCAATGTCTAAATGCTCCCACTAGTTCAGATAATAAAGTAAGAAAAAATATAAGATTAATTACCATAACTATGCAGATGATGCACAACTTTACATCACAATGAGAGAAAGATCCCATTCAAACGTTGAGTAGATGGAAAAAGCATCTACTCAACGTTGATGTTTTCCACCTTTAACAGAAATAAAACTGAAGTTATTATCTTTGGACCTAAAATGAACAATGTTCCCAGAACCAGAATGCTAAACTGACCTTTGTTCAGTTTCCTTTGATTAATAATAACTGACATCATAAACTGTTTAAACAAATCTTCATTTTCCCCCAGTTTACCACTGCAATGTAATGTGTTTTACTTGTTTGTTTTATTTTCCTTCTCATCATGTAAAGCACTTTGAATTTCCTTGTTACTAAAATGTAATAAAATAAGATTGCTTTGGCTTTCTTTTAATGTTTAAAATCCACAGCTCTCAGAGAGGAGACTAATTATTGTACAGATGGAAACACAAATTTACACACTGTATTTCCTTTTTTGGTTAAAAAATGTAAACAGCATCTATAAGATTGGCAAATCCTTCTGTTAAAAACAGTAACATATATATTGTGTGCTTAAATATATAATATAAAATAAATATGACAGTCAATGAAATTATAAAACATGAAGTGAAGTTTTTTTATACTAGTTGGTGCAATTTAGGTAGTTCTGATTTAAGTATTGGGTCATTCATATATTTGTATGTTTTTATTTTTAACTGTCAGTTTTGGCAAATCTCTTCTTGTGGAGCTAACATTGATTAAAATGCTGGAAATACACTATTTGGAGAGAAATAAATCTATGATATATACGGGTTTCCCTTTTAATTTCAGTTGCTGAAATAAATTAACGTTTTGATGATATTGTGACTTAATTTAAAGCATTTCTGTCGAGGCATTGGGGTCAGAAAATTTGAAGAGCTGCTCCAAACTGCAATGTGTGACCCGGTACAATAGAGGGCGCTGTTGACTTCCACCGGAAGCTCAAGTATGTTGTCGGAAGTAAATCCCACTTGGCTAGAGTAAGCGCACCTTGTCAGCATGTGGAGTCTGTTTGGGCTTTCAGTTCCGACAAAATTCAGATAAATATTTCTAAAATTACGAAAAGTTACCGAAAAAATGGGAAAGAAAGGAAAGAAAGAGAAGAAGGGGAAAGGAGCGGATAAGACGGCCGCTAAAATGGAGAAAAAGGTTTCAAAGAGGTCCAAAAGAGAAGAGGTATCACTTGGTTTTATCGTTACTGATTTTGTTTTTATTCGAATCCATAACACAAGGTGATTTTTCTATTCTTTTATTGTGTGTCCAGGAAGATTTGGAGGCTCTAATCGCTGAGTTTCAGAATCTGGACGCAAAGAAGACCCAGGTCGTAGAAACCACCTGTCCCCCTCCAGCACCGAGGTACACCTTTAAATTCACTCTAAACTTTACCTGGGCCTCACAACACAACTGAAATAACACTAGATGCAAGCAAACTGGATTCAGTGAAGGATATCATTACCGACTATCTGTTTTTTCTTTCTTTTTTTAAAATCTAACCTTTCAATTCCGACTTTGACTTATTTAGATGGTCTTTCTATGAATTAAAACACACAAACCCATCTGTGTGAACTATGTTTTGATTTAAAAATTAAACGTACTAACATTGACCAGAAGAGAAAGCCAGCTCATCATTGCAGTTTGGGATTTCATCATTTATTACGCTAAAGCAATTCATGTTCTACATCTAAACAGTTTAAAATTGAACCCGTGTTCTTTATTAATTTATTTAATAATTGGTTTTGCCTGTCTATTTACATTTGCTTTAGTTTCTTTATTTATATAGGATGTGTTAATATGCTTAGATTCTAAATCATTAAGCTTCTCTTATTCATGTTTTCCTTTTTGTTTTACCTCCAAACCAACAGTAGCAAAAACAATATATTACTTATACTATTCTGACTACTTCCAACAAAAATAACTATAGATATATTAATTTTGGGTCCAGAGAGAGCTACTGATCACTATTATTGATTCAGACTAATTCATAAATGTGATATTTTTTTAGATATTCTCAGTTTGGTTTAAGAAACTAATAAATTCCTGACAATTTTGAAGAGATTCAGGTTGAATATTAAGAGAAGTAAAATTACCAAGAAGAGAATAAACAAAAACATAAAGCAGCACCAACCAGAAACACATGAAGCATAGATGTTAAATGTAAGTAATTAATAAGCTTTTGATAATTTGAGTGATTAGAAATCAATTTTTTTGTGAAACCACGGTTATATGTTAGGATGAAATTAAACTTTTTACGAGTTTTAATAAAAAAAACAAAAAGCTAAGCTATTTTTCCGCACTGTCATCTGAATGCATTCATTCAGGAAAAACCTGAAGATAAAATTAAGTTATGCCTTAACTCTCTCAAAAATGTAGCTTTTCCTTATTTTGTATAATCGGGGCTGGTTCTGAGATTTTGCTCCGGCTGTTTTTTTGTTTTTAGGCTGAATGCGTCTCTGTCTGCTCATCCTGAGAAAGACGAGCTCATCCTGTTTGGAGGAGAATTCTTCAATGGAAAAAAGGTGGAAACATTTTCCAGAAAAAATTTCTCTGCAGTTTTAAGTTTGAAAATCCTAAAAAAAAATCTTTACATTTTTTTTTGTTTGTTTGTTTTCTTTTAATGGCAGACGTATCTCTACAACGATTTGTTTTTCTACAATATCAAGAAGAACAGCTGGGTTAAATCGGACATACCCAACCCTCCTCCTCCACGCTGCTCCCACCAGGTACCCTACTCTCTTTTGCCATTTTTTTTATTTTAAACCAAACCACTTTTAAACCCCACCTATCTGATGCATGGATAACAGATTGTTGTTGGTTTTGTATCCAACATACAGAACCAAAAATAGAATATTCCCCGTTCTATCTTTGGTTTTGTACTTTGGAAGACATTAAGAATAAAGCAAGACTCAAAATACTTTTTCGTTTTCCACACCGTAATATTACTGGAATAAAGTCATGATATTACAGGAATAAAGTTATAATATTAGTGGAATAAAGTCATAGTATTACGAGAAGAAAGTCGAAATAATTCAAAAATGAAGTCATAATATCACGGGAGTAGGGTCATATTACAACAATAAAGTCAAAATATTACAAGAATAAAGCTATAGTATTACGAGAAGAAAATCATAATGTTATAATAAAGTTATAATATCACGACTCTAGACTCATTATTTTATTACTTTATTCTTGTAATTTTTTGACTTTATTCTGGTACTTTTATGTTTTTATTTTCTTAGCATGGCCTTAATACTTGTTCATGACCTGAGTGAAGTTGGCCCTCCCACCTCTAGAAACGTTTCTTTATATCTTTAAAATGATAGCAGCACAAACAAAAAAAATTGCTGCACAAACACTTGACACCAATTTTGTCTGATTTGAAGAAGGTGGAGAGGCCAACTTCACTCAGGTTCTGTCATGTGGATAATCCTGTAAAGTGGAATATTACTTTATGAAACATGGAGGAACATTTCTCCTGTCAGCCACAAGAGGGCAGAGCGCTGCAGCTCAGATCGGACAGATCTCACCTGTTAGCCTGTCATCCCAGCAGACGCCTGATGGCAACAAAACAAACCTTCCCGTTATCTGCTCTGCTGCTCCCTGCAGGCGGTGGTGGTCCCGCAGGGTGGAGGCCAGCTCTGGGTGTTCGGAGGGGAGTTCGCTTCTCCAAATGGGGAGCAGTTCTACCACTACAAGGACCTCTGGGTGCTGCACCTGGCTACACACACATGGGAAAACATCAAGTACGTGCAGAAACACAGAGGAGCCATAAAAATAGCACCAATAATAAACAGGAATAACGAGTTGTGTTTATTTAGGGAACTGGATGAGGTTTAAAGGCTTTAATGAATTCATGTGAAATAAATGCAGTCGAGTAATTAGTCCCTGCTTTGCATTTCTGAAGCGTTTGTTGTTTTCCAGAGCTGCCGGTGGTCCGTCGGGCCGCAGCGGCCATCGAATGGTCCTCAGCAAGAGGCAGCTGCTGGTGTTTGGAGGTTTCCATGAGAGCACGAGGTAAACACTCCAAAAGATTTACCTCACAGCATTTAAACAAGGTCATAAAGTATTATGCAACACTTTCATTTTATGCTCAGATTTTCTAGCCTAAATCTTTTAGTTGAGTCGCTCTAGTTCTGATTCTGAGGAGTAAGAAAAACCACACAGAAAAGTATATCAACAAATTTTGATCGACAATAAATTGTCCCAGAACGTGTTGCAATAATCAATAATATTGTCATTTTGAGACCATTTTCAACTAATATAATGATAATGGCATAATAATGCTATTACCATTCTCTGAGAACGGATTCTCAGAGATTATTAAATTAAAAATTTTATCCAATATTTAATACTACAACTGGAAGACATTTTAAATATCCAAAATAAATAAACAAAACAGAAATTAATTATGGAGCACCAGACTGAAGACTTTAAGAAAAGAGAGAAAATAGAAAAACGATAAATCATGCAAATAGAAATTATTGAGCTGGTTTTAATTTATTATGAGATTAAATGATTTATTGCTACAGGCTTACACATAGCAGCAAACTTGTCAAAAGTTCCTGTCATGAAACTGATTGCTTATACAGTGGCTTCCCCAAGGAGAGGTTGGGGGTGCCATGGCCACACTTTTTAAAATGCTGGCCAACCCAGAGAATCATGTTCACTTGATACACAGTCATGCAGAGTCGTCTTCTTCAATAAAACAATAAGTGTTAAACCTATTTATTAAATAAATAGAAACATTAGAGGGGCAGTATCATGTTGAATCGATTTATTTTTCATCTTTACATCATGTTGTAAGGTCATTCCTTCATCAAAAACAAACCTGGAGTTTTGCCTTGATTCTTAGATGCATGATTGAGAAATTCATTAATCTCCATGGCAACCATTCAGCTGCGGCGCCGCTGTTGAGGAGCAGCTCCTCCCCCTCTCTGCTCCTTCAGACTAGCCAGCAGCAATTAGCAAACACCTGATGGAACTGCTGCGCTCATTACAGGGGCTACTTCTCAGCGCAACGCTGGTAAAAACATTGTTAAAGGGTTAAAAGAGGAGCCATGTTGTGATGACTTCCTGAAGGCGGAGTTTCAGAAAGAGCATGAGCTTCTTAAAGGGACAGAGGCCCAATTACAAGGCGTTAAATTACATATTAAATTTCTTTTTAAATCATATTTGATATATATAGCATTTTTATAACTGAAGGGAACATAGTTAGTTGATTGTGCTATTAAATGGCACTATGTGCCTAGAGAACACATAACACTGCCCCTTTAATGCTTGTATAAATATTTATGGACTTTTTTGTTTACTGAGGGCATCAAAAAATTCAATTAAAATCAATTTTTTTTGTCAATTGTTTGATGAATAACTAATAAGTTATTCAGTTGTATTTTATTTTCATTTGGTTTAATTATTATTGAACTGACTGAACCAAGAATCCGGGTCCGATTACACCCCAAGCAAATGAACACTTCTAATTAACGCCACAGTGACAATAAACACTGACTGTGGTCCCAGTAACTTCACATAAACAGTGAAATTAAACGACTGCATTACACCTGCTTCCACCTGCTGTGGTCTAAAGAGTCACAACTTCCTCCTGGTTCGCATCTGGAGGGAAAATCTGTGGTAGAGTTCAGATGGGGTCTGAAACATCCAACCAGACCTGCACCGAGTCCAATCCAGCTTTAGTTATCTTTAATTAGGCTGAAGCAAACCCAACACACTATTTTAATTAAGCTTTTACTGCTTTCGTTTTTATAGCACCGTTTGAGTAAACGGTGTAACTTCTCCCAGTTTTAGCTTTTGTTTAACAAGTTCCAGCTCCGTTCTCTTTGCTGTAGCTGCAGGATGAGTCAGGCGTAAAGCTTCTGGGACAAGGGTGTCCAAACATTTTGACACAGCAGACAGAAATGTCAAGCTGAAAAAACTCTGGGGGGGGCACAAACTTCAGTATTTTTGTTTTTAATTATAATTGCAAAAACTATTTTATTTACCTGATCAACAGTAAACTATTTCTGTAGACAAGCGAGCAATTATTACAGATTTAAAACATAAAAAAGTTTTGCAAATTTTCCAGATTAAAAATCAACAAACTATATCCTAAATATTTCAGGTTGATCATATTTTTCAAGGTTTGATCAGTATATGGCTCTTGCTTCATTTCAAAAAGTTTATTGAACAGCAGAGCTGGGTAGAGTATCCAAAAATTGTACTCAAATAAAAGTAGTTCTATTTCAATATATTTTTCTCAAGTAAAAGTAAAAATGATCCATCCAAGAAATTACTGCAGAGTGAAAAAGTATTTGGTAAAAAGTCTAGTCAAGTACTGGGTAACTGATCAAATGATCAATCATTTCATATTTAAAAATGACATCATCAGATGGACTCAAATATAAAGTTAAGTGGAAATTAGGAAAGGACCAAAATGACAATAGTTCATATAAGTAACAAAAAAATAACAAAATCAAGCAAAATCTGTTAAAAAAACATTTTTAAAAACCGTTATCAGCCTTCATGTTATCTGCTTTAAGTTTAGCTCTCTCTCGCTCCCTTGCAGCCTGGAAGAACCTCAAACATGTATGTTATAGCTCCTTACACCTTAAATGTCTCCAAATGAAATATGGTATTATGTGTCAAAGAGCAGATTTCTTGGTTTTTACGATGGATTAAGATGAAAAACATCTGATTCATTGATTTTGTTTCAAACTAAACGGCATCTTAAGTTTTTTATTTTTACTTTGTGTCTGGAAATTTCACTTTCCATCTCTGGATCAGCTGATTTCTCTCCTCCCTTTGCAGGGATTTTATCTACTATAATGACGTCCACGCCTTCTCCTTGGACACCTTCTCCTGGTCCCGCCTCACTCCGTCAGGCTCCGCCCCCTCTCCGCGCTCCGCCTGCCAGATGACCGCCACGCCGGACGGCACGGGCGTCATCATCTATGGAGGATACTCCAAAGTGGTACGCGCTCGCTCTGAGATTTACGGATGTTCTGCTGCGTGAAGCGACTAACGGCGTTTCTTCATTTAGAGGGTGAAGAAAGACGTGGAGAAGGGGAGCATCCACTCCGACATGTTTCTCCTGAAGCGAGACGGCAAAGACGGACAAGGTACAAAACTGATCAAACTGATCAGACTGATCAGCAGAAATCATGCCTCACCTGCAGAGGTGGGAAGTAACTAGTTACATTTACTTTAGTGACGTTTAGATTCTAAAGCAAATGTACTAAAAAAATTAAGAAAAATTATTTTAAAAAATCATTCAAATTCAAATAATTTATGTAAACAACTAATAATAATAATGTCTAATTTTATTTCAGTAAGTAATTGTTGAATAAATTATTATTTATTGAATAAATAGCTTTTTATTCAGTAATTATTGTCTTTATTGTCCTATAAAGTCAATAATAATATTTTATTGTCCTATTATTGTGACTTTTTCTCATATGAGTCGAAATAATGTGAGAATAGTGCCATAATAATATTCTGGTAATAAGTTAAATATGAATTAATTAGTTTCTTTTGCTTAAAAGGGTTTATTTTGAAAACGCTTTCTTTATTTGTGTAAATTTTTCATTTAATTTTAAAGATACCAGAATTTGCACATAACTTTATAATTTTGTCTGTCTGATGACATTTAAAATTTAAAATCAGCTTCTTTTTACTTTTACTCTAGTAAGAAAATTGTGAAAGTTTTGCTACTCTTGTAATTTGGGGATTTTCACTCAGACTGTTTGTGGTACAGAAAAGTGGTCCTGGTCCAGATTGAGCCCGTCTGGGAGCAAGCCGCCCCCCCGCTCCGGGTTCTCTCTGGCCGTGGGTCCGGCGGGCCGGGCGGTTCTGTTCGGCGGCGTTTGTGATGAAGAGGAAGAGGAGTCGCTGGAGGGAGACTTCTACAACGACCTGTACTTGTACGATACGGTGAAGAACCGCTGGTTCCCCGGCTTGCTCAGGGTAAACCCAACTTTGCTTCACCAGTTTGGACCAGAACAGAACGTTTTATAAAAGTTACCTCGTACTTTTCCTGGTTATGTCTGTTGTTCAGGACAGTTCTGGTTCCATAGGTCCGAATCTTTGCATTAAAGTTTCCTTCAGATGGATAATATTACAGTAAATTATTGTAATAACATTTCCAGCATTAGCATTAGCATGTAGAGTATGTCTTCCATATTTCCCTTTAGCCACTTGAATTTCAGAATAAGAGCCATTTTTTAAGATGGCTGCCGTTTTTGAGGCATTTTTTGTCTTTTTAAATGTTTCCCATTTTCATGACTCGGATTAACTTTTATGTCACATGATATGTTTTCGACGCTGGTCATTCCAACATAATTTGTTGTAAAATCTGAAACCGGGGACTTTTCTGTTTGTAAGTCTCTGGAGGACGAAGAGGAGGAGGAAGAGGAAGATGATGGTAACTAGTGACAGTAGCTGCGTTTCCATTAGCCACAAAGTTGGGCAAAGTGAAATTATAAAAATAAACTAATGGAAACAAGTCATCTTAATTGTTAACATTATCTTCCCCTAATTGTTTTTTTTGTTTAGTGTTTAGAACTAACTTCTGACAATTTTTTGCGATTAGCAGTTTAACACTTATATGTTTAGCAGTTTAGCGTTAGCTTCTGCTAGTTGCCTTTTTGTATTTAGCATTAGCTTCCTTTACTTTTTTAACTCGTTTAGAAGTTCAGGGTTTGCTTCTACTATTTTCTTATGTTTAGCATTATTTTTATGTTTCACATCAGCCTGTCACAATAAGCGATTAATCAATTAATTGCATGATTAAAATAAAATCAGCTTAATAATTTCCATTCTGATGATTAATATTTTTTGAAGGGTAATTTTGTTTACAAAGACTTCATAATCAATTTTATTTATGCGTCTGGTTGTTTTATTTTGGAAATTTAAAGTAACTTCCAGTTTGAGTGTGAGGTGTTCTTTGAGAGGGCAAAATTGCATTATTAAGCCAGTATCAATATATGACTTAAAAACTGTCTCAAAACAACAGTATAATCATTTATCGCAGTATCTTCTGAGGAAATTTATTATCCAAAAAAATCTGTTATTGTGACAGAACTGGTTTCCCGCTTTAGCATTGGCTTATGCTAATTTTTTTGTTTTTAACGTTAGCAAAGCAAAAATTCTTTTTAGTGGATTAGTGTTTAGTGAACCAAACTTTTTGTCTGTTTCTTCAGGGAACCAAGTCAGAGAAGAAGAAACGACGAAGAGGGAAGAAAGTGGAGGACGAAGGAGCAGAAAGGAAGGATGAAGAAGAGGAGGCAGTGGCTCCAGGACCAACTGAGGTCATCAAGGAGGTTGTGACAGAGGACGGCACGGTGATGACCATCAAGGAAGTGATCCCTGATCCTCAAGAGGAGGAGGAGGAGGAAGAGGAGGAAGAGCAAGAGGAGGAAGATGGTAACTAGTGGCAGTAGCTGCATTTCCATTAACCATAAAGTTCTGCAAATTGAAATTCTAAAAATAAATTAATGGAAACAAGTCAATGTTGAAAAAGCGTAAATGTTTCCGTCAGCAGGAATATTCGGTTGTTGATCAGACGACTCGTGTTTCCATTCCAGTTTTTGTGAAATACATCAAATTTGCATCTGTCGCTTCATCCCAGCGTAAAACCTCATTTATTTTTGACATTTCAAAAATACATTTGCTTAATGGAAACAAACCAATTTCGAAAAAGCAAAAAAATGTGTGCGTTTAGATGAGGTGGCTTTTCAACCGAATCAAAATAGATATTTTGCAAAATGAAAACATTTTTTTGCATCATACGAGTCACGTGATCAACAGCCGGGTGTTACTACTGGCAGAAACACCAAAAAAGAAGACAGGAAGTGGTAAGGTAAGGTTATTTTATTTATATAGCACATTTTCAGCAACAAAGCAGCTCAAAGTGGTAGGAGGAATATGGTTTGTTTTGTTTTTTGCTGACAGTATTCAGAGTTCTCACAGCATCGCAGTTCATAAAAAGTTGTTTCATTCCAACATGTTGAATCCATTGCTCTTCTGTAAAATGGCTGACTGCAATTTTCCCAAAACACTGCATACTTAGCCGCTCCCAACTAGCCTGTCGCTCCATTAATTCACCAGTTATAAAATCCATGACTGAATTATGATTACATTTCATGTAGCTGTTTACATTCATTGCTGCTATTATTTTTAATGACTTAACACATAAACAAACACATTCAGACGTGATTTAATAACATTTTAGCCGAACAACTTATATGTGCAATGTTTCCGGAAACATTGCCATTGCGACAATGTGTTTGTTTGTTTTTTTCAACATTAGCAGAATATAGACAAAAACTTCAACATATTTGTATTGAAAATGCAGCTAGTGACGGTGAGAAAGTTTGAAACAAAAACATCACATTTTATACTCAGATTGAGCTTCGCTCCGCAGGTTCGGCCTCGGCGCCGACGGTGGAGCCGTGTCCGAGGTCCAGCGCCATGGCAACGGTGCGTCAGGGCAAGCTGTACCTGTACGGCGGGATGTTCGAGGTGGGAGACCGCCAGTTCACCTTGAGCGACTTCTACTGCCTGGACCTGCACAAGATGGACCAGTGGGAGGTTCTGGTGGAAATGGACCCGAGTGAGCGAGCCAATCAGGCGGACCCCGCTTTGATCCCGGCTGAGGCTGCGAGGCTTCATGATGATTTATGATTTCTATCTCCACAGAGACGCAGGAGTGGCTGGAAGAGTCTGAGTCAGAAGATGAAGAGGAGGAGGAGGAGGAGGAACCCAGAGGAGCAGAAGGAGAGGAAGAGGAGGAGGAGGAAGACAGCGAGGATGATGAAGGCAAGGGATTACTCAGCATCTTTGATGTGTTCTGCAACAAGTTCTTCCTTTGTTGCTTGGAAATTACATTTGATGACTCTATTACTTTATTTTTGTTGCTTTTTCCAGTTTTACTCACTTTTTAAAATATTTCTAATTTGTAGAAAATATAAATTGTAAAAGCTGCTGCATAATTACAGGGAATTTTTTGACTTCACTCACATTACCAACATAAACTTCTCGTTTGTTTTCAACTTTCAATGCATTAATTTTGATTGATTGAATAGATTTTTTTTTAACTACAAAGGCAATTTACAGCCAACACAAAGAATACATAAAAAACATTAAAATTTTTGATATTTGGTTAAATAAACACATACAATAAACAAAAATACATATTTACAGAGTAGGGCTGGAACGATTAATCACGATTAATCGGTTATTGAAATCGTAGTCATTTAATTTTAGTAATCAATTAATCATTAACTGGAGTATTCAAATTGAAAAGAGCACAAAAATCAACCTATTCGGTAATTCAGCCAAAACTGTACAAAATATATAATTACATCTTGCATTTAAGATAAAAAATACTTTTGTCTGTAAATATATTTTAACCAAAACTCTTCAAGTTTCAGAGGTTTTTTTTCACAAAGTTCAAATTTAAGTTAAGCTTTAAGTCAATAAAATGTTTATTTTCTTATTTAAAAAAGGAACTGAATGGCTTATTGGTATTATGTATTGTATTTTTAATATTGCATAGAAAAGGCTTTTGCAGTGAAATAAAAACTCAGTTCAATGTCCCAGTGATTTACTGATTAATCAATTAATCATCAGAATAATTGATAGATTAATTGATTGCTAAAATGATTGTTAGTTGCAGCCCTATTACAGTCGTAGATCATAGCGAACTCTAGTCAAATAAAAGAAGATAGTCATAACCATTTTTGTGAAAAAAATAAAATAAAAAAAAGGAAACTTAATAGTTTCCTTTGTAGCTAAAAGTATTTTAACTCACTTATTGCACCGGTCTGATAGTTGAATAGCATAAATAACTGGTTAAAAACATTCAATTAAACTTGTGTATTTATTCAATAATTTAGCAGCAAAAATGTGTTTTAAGCTTAAAATATTGCTTATTTTGTTGATATATGGTTATTACAGACTAAACTAAATATTTTAATCGAGTCACTATTTAAATATTTTATTGAAGTACAAATCTGAAAAGTTTTCCAGATCATTGCAGTTACATCTGATCTAACATTTAAAGCCCCAATGAAATAGTTTGAAGTTTTAACGTGACAGAACCAGAACCAGTTCAACGGACATGAACGGTATAATAATCTATTTAGCAACCACAGGAAACCAGTATTAAGCTAATCTTTTCCTCTGCACCTTTAACAGATTTAACTGTGTTTTCAGAGGAGGAAGAGGAGGAAGAGGAGCACCCCGCGGTGCAGGAGGGAGAGACGCTGACAGACTACCAGAACCGGACCGAGCCGTACTGGGTTAAACTCGCACGTGCCAACATGGGGCCGGACGCCAAGGACAAAAAAGTGGCCAAAGTTGCCGTTGCCATGGCGAAGGTCTTCTATGAAGACCGATAGTGGGAATCCCAGAACAGTGAGTGAGTGAGTGAATGTGTGTTTGTTTACCTTTACATTCAATTAAACTTCATAACCTGTAATAAAAGTTAAGTCTCTAAACAAAACATCTAAACATAAACGTCCAAATGATGCAGTGAATCTGAATAAATAATAACTGGTAATACATTTAATTTTGTTTGTGTGAGTTTTATTAAAACTTGTCAAAGAGTTTTAATTATGACAATTTGAAGTTATCCCTTCATAAAGTTATGTTTACCTTATAACTTTAAGCTTTTCATTTTCATTAATATTTCAAAAAATAATTTAAAAAACTGATAGGTTGTTTTTGGTGGGAGCGCTGCATTTCTTCAGACGGCAGTAGCAGCTCAGACAGGAAGTGGAGATTGATCTTTTCTCATTTATTCTGTTACAACATGGTGACAGTTTTAACAAATATGTAAAAAAACATGTTTTTTTTTTTTTATGAAAGTTACAAACTCAAGCTTTAATCCTGGAAATGTTCTTCAGGTTCAGGTAGAAGACCGACTTTGTAAATAAATAAACTTATTTCAGTCGTTTATTGGATTCAAATATCTGATTTGATAAAAAAAAAAAAAAAAGTTTTTGAATGATCAAAGTCTGGATGGATGTTTGGAGGAGGAAGACGGGATGAAGGGATGACTCGGCCCCTCCATGGCCTATTTTATCCTCCGTCAGCCTCTCATCCCAAACGAAGGATCAGGAGAGGCTGATGAATAATAGAGAAGATGGATGAGAATGAGGATCCTCGTCTCCTCTCCAGTGAAACTCAACCCAAGGACAAATAAAGAGACGTTCGTGTTTTGCTGATGCGGCGTGGAAACGTCACTCATGAATGAACCAGCTGGAAAACAACAAATTAAGAACCTCAGAGTTTTTTTTTCCTCTGCTGCGTTCAGTTTGGAGGTGAAGCTGTTAGGAGGAAAACTGCGTGTTTTGGTTGGCTGCACTTCCTGTCTGGACTTGACCGCTCAGGGAAGCGCTCTCATTGATTGCCTGGAGTTGCCACACGCTGTTCAAACAAGACCAGATGGTGAGCAAACATGCAGAAGATCACCTTTTGCTCAAAATAATATCAGAGTGTTTATAAAAACAGAGCAAAATCCTGAACGCACATAGCCGCGTCGTTATTAAACCGATATTTGCACCACTATGTTTGAAAAAATATCGTACACACTAGAAATTGGTTTCAGGAAAGATTACATCAGCATGAATCTGCATAAACGTTCCCCTGACCTGAAAACCATAGGGGGCAGTGTAGCGCTAATCAGCCAATCAGATTGCTTCAAAACAACCACCACTTCCTGTTAAGGACTAAAGTTATTTTCATATGCTAACAACATAAGTAGCATACAGCAAGAATGTCTAATTATTTTGACAATATCATATAATATATAATACTGTGTCAATATAATAGACTGACACAGTATTAGACTTATATGGTTAAGATCAGATAACCAAATAAGTTAAGAAAGGCAAATATTTTCAGAAAAAAAATCAGAATTCTGAGGTTTAAGTAAAAAATCTGAGAATAAAAAAATATTTTGAGAAAAGAAATCAGATTTCAGAAAAAAACATCAAAATTTTGAGAAACAGAATCCTCTTTTTCAGTGGCTCTAATCCTCTTCAGTACTAATGCAGATCAGCTGCTCTTTAGCCCAGTCTTATCCCGCCTTTAAATTCTTGAGTTGCTGCTTCTCAAACATCGTCTTCCATGTCCTCCTCCCTCCATTTCTCCTCCGTCCTGCAGCTGTCCTGTTGTTGTCCCTGTTCTCCTGGTTCCAGAGTAGCTAAACCAATTCTAGGCCAGATTACAGTAATAAAATCAGAGTTTGAGGATTACAGCTGAGCTTTCCGAACACTGAGAGAGACGGAGGGGAAGCAGAAAAAAGAGGAGAGAAGGAAGGAGAGAAGGTTAATGAGTGGACGGAAAAGAGAGAGGGAGGGTTACTGAGATTTCCTGACTCCAACAAAGAGATTATGACTTAAGGAAGTTATCAAGACGAACGTCTGCTCAAATCCTCGACATGATCCGCATCGAATAGCAGCAGCTAGTGGCCTCCGCAACAAAATGGCTCAAATTCTAGACAGCTGCAAGAAAAGATGTTTAACCGTTAACCTTTTCATCCAGAGCAGAGCTGAGGATGGAAGTTTATTTCTTTAGGATTAATGTTCCCATGTAGCATAATATTCACAAATGTGCTACCTGAGGTTTGTGGAGTCTGAGACGGTAATCTGAATAATTCTAGTTTAGCTATTTTACAGTTTTGTGCAAAACTTTTAAGCCCCTCCAACTAAACCAAGTATTTTTGGTTTAGTTTGTAGTGCAAATATCTTAGTACTCTTGAAAGAAAACAAAACTAACTTACAAGTAACTTTTTAGCAAGATATATAAGTATTTGGTTGACAGCGGTGTAAAAAATATACACATACTTTTGAAAGATTAAGCAAAGCAAGAAGATTTATCTGCTTGTAAGGAAAAAATTAGAAATAAATCACATAAATCGAGACCGATTCGCTAGCTCCTCATCTACAGTGGGACTCCGATTAAAGAGGTGACATGGAAGCAGATCTCTTAATTTAGCAGAGTTTAATGAAGGTTTGCACTTTCCATCCGAATTACAGAACCAGTTGTATGGTATCTGCAACACAACAGCAAAAACATAAAGTAATTATACATGTAATGTCTATGTAATATATGCGACATTCAGCTCACTGGATTAGCTTCTTATCAGTAACACTGATGAATTACACTGCAAACTTACAGTAAACAAAGTCATAACAAGCACTGTTGCAGGAATTACATCCTAACATGAATATAAACCAAATATCAACATCGTATGAAACAATATAAAACTCACGTTTTCAGTCACACATACAAAGTTCCTTGCTTGCTGGGCTGCAATAAAGAAATGAAACTGCACGAAATAGCACATGTTGAGGACCCCAATATACGACTAGCTGTTGCCTGACCCAAGTATTATCAGTCCAACTACTGTATGTGCTCTAGTGGGGATTCAGAACAGAGAATGCTGGTTTTTAACTTGAGCAGTGGAATGTAATTACCCCACAATGACTTAAAAGTCCTACTACTTAAAACACTTAAACGCCCATGAGAAAATCACTGAAAGGAAAAAACACAGCTGAAAAAACTGAGGGGAAAAAACTCTTAAAATATAATTGGAAACCAGAATACCAGCAGATAAAGCTCACAGATTAATATTTCCCTACAGTGAAGTTTCTGCTACTTTCTGAAGATTAAAAGGAAACATTTTCTGCAGCATTTCAGTCATCAGATAAAAGAGATTCACGACTTTTGTTCATTTAAGCTGCTTATGGTCGATTTTAACTTTAATGACGAGAAATCCCGGAGACATGATGCACAAACACTTAGTGGATTAATGGACTGCGATGCATCCCTGTATTATGTGAGGCGATATTACCAAACTAAATATTTAGCTTGCTAACTAAATGTTTAACTCCCCATAGCTAAATATTTAACTTACAATTTAAATACTGGCTTCAAACTATTAAGTCTGTAGACTAAAGATTTAGTTGTAACAAAATTTTAGCTAAAGCTAAACATTTAGTTTGGAGCAAATTTTTAATTTGTAAAAATGGACTATTTCACCAATTTTACTTTGCTTGTTAATTAAATATGTAATTTGTAAACTAAATATTTATCTCCACAGTAAATATTTAGCTTGCTAATTTAAAAAAAAATTGTTTGAAACTGTGACATTTCTAAATGAATGAACAACATGGTGAAAATACTGAAAAATAAACTCCCAGCATTTAGACCTTTACTAACTTCACCCCGTAGAAATGATCCCCTCAGACTAACTAGATTTCACCGTCAGGCAAATATAACAGCGTGAATCAAACGAAGAGCGAAACATCTGAAGGCTGTTTCCATGATGATCCACAGGTGATGCAGCACCTGTCTCTTTAAAAAAAAGCTGGATTGTGCTACTGAGCAGAGAAGGGGAGGGGAGGTTTGGCGCTCTCTGCATTGGAACAGTCCTCTCTAATGAGCAGATTTTCTGAGAGAGAGACATCCACAGAAAAAGCACGGAGAGAGAGAGAGAGAGAGAGAGAGAGAGAGAGAGAGAGAGAGAGAGAGATCCGGCCGTCAGAGGAGACTGGGAGCGGAGGAGCAGCAGCAGCAGCAGCAGGCTGTGCGTCAGCCGGTGCTCCATAGGGAAACATGAAGATGAGCAGGAGAGGACACGGAGCAACGCGGACCACATAGATGGATGTTGTTTCATCAAAACAGGCAACAACCAGGCAACCTGAAGGCAACCCACGCAGAGGATAAACCACTTATGGACGCAGTGGATTAAAGCTGCATTCAGACTGAGAGGCAGAGAGAGGCAGAGGAGAAATTCATCAGTTTACTTCTTTATTTTTTATTGTCGGAGGGTGCGCACTTTGTTTCTCTCTCTGAGTGTGTGTGAGGGCGTGTGTGTGTGTGTGTGGCTGCAGAAGGTAGGAGACTGCATTGGTGCTCAGCCTTCAAAGCTGAGTATCTTTGTGTTTTCCCCCATTTTCCCTTCCGCATGCACTGTGCGGTAACAATATGCAGGTGAGACGGAAAAGACGATGAGTCTGAAGTGAGACCCTGTTTTAAATTGTTTTTATTTTTCTGGATTTTGGGGAATAAGCTAAGAGGAGAAAATATTTTTCCTTTCCTCCAATGTTTTTTTTTTTTTTTTTTTTTTTTTTTTGGAGGGCCTCCGCAGGGAAACTTCTCGGCATCATCAGGTAGGAGGCGGCAGAACAAGTGGGCCTGAGTGGGAGGAAGAGTTTGTGTCGTAGACTGTGTAGGTCTGATGGGTGAAACTCCAGCTGAGAGAGGATAATGGCAGCTCCGGGCCAACTCTCCTCCTCTCCCACCTGCATCGGCTGCAGAGGACCCGGGAGCTGCTAGCCGAAGCCGATCAGAGCCGGCGGGATGATGGTGTGATCAGGGTCCGGCTGGAAGACCCCTCTTTCATCCTTCACCTCCTTTCATTGAAAACAGAGGTGGGGCCTCCTTTTCCAGCCTCCTCGCCCCCAAACTCCCCAGTAGAGGTGTGCGATACGCCGTATTTTGGTATTGATCCAATTAAATACAGCGCCAGCATCGCAGATATCGATACAGATACTGATATTTTTATTACGTTTGATACGTCAACAAAATCAGTGCTTTTGTAATTTTTTTCCCCTGTATTTTGTTGAAACCTAAGAGAATTTGGGCCTCTGTAAAGGTGTGCGATAATATATTGATATTGATCCAAGTAAATACAGCAGCAGTATCTTCAATACAGATACCGATATTTTTATTGTCATCAAACTTTGTGTTTTTTTTCTCCTTTGAATTATTTCATAAAACCTAGGACAGAATTTGGACCCCAGTAGAAGTGTGCGATATGGCATATTTTTATATCAGCCTAAGTAAATAGCGGCAGTATCGCCAATACAGACATCGGCAAAAACTATATTGCCAATATTTTTATTATTTAAGTTTGATACATCACCAAACTTTGTGTTTTTGTGGGGGGTTTTCCCCGATTTTAATTATTTTGTTGAAACCTTGGACAGAATTTGGACAAAGTTTATTTAGGGGTACAGCGATAAATCCGCTCAGATTTCCTTAATTTTTAGAGATCGGTGATCAGACGATACTTACATTTGCAGACGATCTTATCCACCTTGACAATTTAATCAATCACTGTCCTTGTTTTGATCTGCAGTGAAAACGGTTTGACTGACAGACCCAGATCGGCCAAAATTCGGAATCTGCAGATCTGGCTTTTTAAAGACTGGCTAGAAAACTGCAATCGGTGCACCCCTCGTGTTTTTCTTTTTTAATTATTTTGTTAAAACCTACGACAGAATTTGGAGAACGTTTATATGTTGGGGTGCACCAATAAATCGACCAGCTGATAAATTGCCCCCAATTTCCTTAAATTTTGGAGATTGATGATCGGCTGATCTTTTCTACCTCAACAAAAGTCTAAAAATCAGCCACTGTCCTCTTTTTTTCTCTGCTGTGAAAAAGGTTTGACTGGCAAACTGGCCCAGCCAGTCATGGCTTCACGTTTCCAGTTAACATTAATCTCCCCACTGCTACCAACTTTATGACTTTTATTATTTTATTTACCAACATTTCAAACAAAAAAACACTGATATCGGCCAGAATCAGTAGACCAGAGATTGGTCAGAAAACTGCAGTTGTTGCACCACTTTTGTGATGTTTTTCCTTTGAATTACTCCATTAAAATAAAATTAAGATTTATAACTGTCTACAAAATACTTTTAATAACGTGATAAACAGAAACTATAGAAGAACAGAACAAATCTGTGTGCATTTTAGCTAAATAAACAAAATCTTTGGAAAACTACAGTACTGAAAGTAAAATAACCTGAAACTAAAGAATCGATCTGACCGGTCCGATCTTATCTATCCGATCTTATCTGTATTTTTTGGATCGATCCGCCCACCTCTGGCACCAACCTGCCCTTCTTTTTCCTCCCTCTCTTTTCTTTTTCTTTTCTTTTTCTTTTTGTCGAGGCTTCGGGGGAATTGCCAAGAGCTGTTTCATGCATGTCCACTGGCGGCAGGTTCAACTTTGACGATGGGGGGTCATACTGCGGAGGGTGGGAGGAGGGCAAGGCGCATGGCTACGGGATCTGCACGGGACCCAAGGGCCAGGGCGAGTACTGCGGCTCCTGGGCGCACGGCTTCGAGCTGCTTGGCGTCTACACCTGGCCAAGCGGGAACACCTACCAGGGCACCTGGGCTCAGGGGAAGAGGCACGGCCTGGGCGTGGAGAACAAAGGCCGCTGGGTGTATAAAGGCGAGTGGACGCACGGCTTTAAGGGACGCTATGGTGTGCGGGAGAGCACCGGGACGAGCGGGAAGTACGAGGGGACGTGGAACAACGGGCTGCAGGATGGCTACGGGACGGAGACGTACTCGGACGGAGGTAAGGCTCAAAGTTTGGTATAATACATTTACTCAATTAGATTTACTGGAGTAATTTTATTGAAAAAAAAAACTATTTTAGAGGTGGGCAGAGTTCTCAAAAATTGTAATCAAGTAAGAGAAGACTTCAACATATTTAAATGCAAATAAAAGTAAAAAGTAGCCATTGGAGAAATTACTCGAGTAAAAAAGTATTTGGTAAAAAGTCTACTGAGGTACTGAGTAACTGATCAAATTATCGATCATTTAATATTTAAAATATGGCATCAAAACAGAAAGTTAAGTGGAAATTTTGGTATTTTAAGAGCCAAAATGGAAATGATTTATATGAGTAGCAAAAAATAAAATCAGGCAAAAGAAAATTTTTCCAAATCAGTTTATTTCAATAAAAAAACGTTAACAAAAACTGCAGGGTTTTGTCTTTATCTGGGGAATTTATGGTTAAAACATGTTTGTTCTGAAATTTAAAGGGTTTTTTTTTGTTTTTTTTTTTACTTATTTCTTAGATCAATCTCAAAATTTCAGAATTTTTTCTAGCACATTTTGAATTTTTGAAACTCAGAATTTTCAAAGCTTTTCTAAAATATTTCTGAGATTAAAATTTTCTTGCAAATTTGCAACTTTTGAATCTCAGAAATGTTCAAGTTTTTTCTGCAAAATTTCTGAGATTAAGCTCAAAATTGTCATAAGAGTTTTTTGGCAGAAATTTACTCCTTTTATTTTTATCTACGATGCGCTAACACACCGTCATACTCTCCCACACTCCATGTTGTCTGTTGTTGATCCACACACCTGCCTGTTACCATGACGACGCACAAACAAAATCACGGTTTCCTTACGCAGTCTTCTCGCATGGCAGTCACAGTAATCTAATACTTATTTTTTTTGCAATTGCAATCCCTTACTTTACTCGTTACTTGAACAAAAGTAATCTGATTACAGTAATCGCTGGGAGTGAGAGAGAGGTGCATGGACAGATGCATTGTGGGTGTTGTGAAACTGTGAGGATGTGAGAAATGAGCTGTCCATGTGAAATATCTGAAATTCAGTAAAAAGTCCATCTGACTGACAGGCTGGGTGCAGATGCACAGTGGGAGGAATCTCTCCAGGGGTCATCTGGGGTCATCCGTGCTTCTTCTGCACCACAACACAGTCACTCCGACTCACACACTTTCACACACAGCCAACATGTTACATCAGCACAGCTTGTGCAATTTAATATTAACTTCGGCTTTAATTTTTTACGTCTTTCTTCCGAAGCCTGAACATTCAGACGTGTTGCACTCCGAGGCCGTCAGTCGTCCCATTAGGAGACGAGAAAAAAAGGTTTGTGGTTTTCTGGTATGAACATGTTAAAAATAACATTTCATACCAGATCCAGGTTCCATTATAATAGATATTTTGCCATTTGATCTATCGTTTCTTTTTTCTCTCTTCTACCAAAAACTTGATGATAAAAGTCTTCAGTCTGGTGCTTTGGTCTCAGCCAGCTCTTATTTTGAAGGAAAGTTTTGTTTAGAGAAACTTCATTATTCATTTTATTTGTTCTTTCTGTTGTTTTTTGTTTATTTATTTGTTTATTTAAAATCTCTTCCAGTTCCAGTGTTATATATTTATGAGAATTTAAAGTTTATTCATTTTTGACAATGTGTTATTTATTATTACACCATTACCATTACGTTAGTCAAAAATGGTCTCAAAACAACATTATTATTGTTTATCGCTATAACTTCTGGGACAATTTATGGTCCAGTAAAATTTGTTACAATAATATACATTTACAGTCATAATAATATCTGAAAAAAGATGCAATTTTGCCAGAAAAAAACATCTTATAATGTTATAATTAGTTTCCAGGACGTGACATTAGCAGCTCGGTTTCTGTTGTTCTTTCTCCAAAATAGTCTCAGCTGTTTGTACAATCCATTATTGCTGACATAATTTGTATTCCTATTAACAATTAGGTGTTATTTGAAAACAAAATGTATCCAAAGTATAACTTCACAATTAGCTCAACATTCCTCGTTTAAATTTTTAGTTATTTTCTTGGGTATGATTTTTTGTAAAATCACTGCTGGCCTGATATAACGCCTTCTTGTGTTCTCCTTGTGACAAATGGTTTGTATCAACCTGGTTGAATTTAGCATGTCAGTGCTTAACATTAGCTTCCACTAAATACCATGTTTGTGTAGCACTTTAGCAGAATTTAATGTAATTTAGTAATTTAGGGTTAGCACAGCTAGTTTTTTACTTGGCGGTTTACATCATGTTTAATTTTAATAGTACAGTAGACAGAATCTCTCTAAAATTGCCTAGTTTAATATTTCAAACACCAAATATATCTTAATATGCATTGATATAGTGGAAGCTGTCTTAGCAGTACTCTTAAGTAAACATTCACAGTCTTCCTTATTTAAGTTAATAAAAACACAAGTTTGAGGATTTTCTATTCTACATCCTTAAAGTTGAAAGCTTTCTCCAGGTTGCAGTTTTGTCTGATGTTATGCAACAAAATCATTAATGTGTTTTGTGTAATTATGTAATTTCTTTTTGAATTTGTTTCCTTTTAGAAATCTGAAATTAAATCACTCATTTCATTTGCGTGATCTAAATCAGCGTGACGTTCGCCATGAAATTGAAATCATTTCGATTTTCTTCACAGCTCCATTCAGTTCAGTCTCTCTCGATGAGATTCTTAGATATAATTTAAAACAGAAACATGCAAAGCCTGTGCATGCAGAAAGTTTGTAAGCGTGATGATGAGCTGACAGCCGCAGACATGCAGCCAAAGCCTCATTACATAACTCTACAACTAGAAGGCCGCCCAACAGCACGAGTGCTCGGCTTTTAGTCCTGATAAAATCCACACAGCGGACTGGTTTCAGGGGTTGATTTAGGACAAAACGGGAGAAATGGACCAACAGCTGCAGGGAATGATAGATAAAAGGAGCAGCTGGATAATGAAGTGATAATGGAAGGATGTATGGATGGGAGAATGATTAGCCTGATGATTATGCAAGATACTCGCTAATCAGGAGACGAGTGAGATCATTACGGAAAGAACGGCACTGACAAATATGGTCCTGATAAAACGAGACGCGTTGGAGAGTCACTTCAGCTCGCTGAGTATCTGAACCCACATACGGTAAATGCAGCAGAGACTGGCCTAGTTATCAGTGTTTATCTAGCTCCAGTGGTACACAGTGTCCTTATTATAACAGAACTCCTTTATATAGATCTGCCAGATAAGATTTTTGTTTGGGGAACTGAAGTTTTTAAATAGAGCAAACCTGGAAGAGAAACAGAATATAGATCTGTTTTGTTTTTATTTATGTGTGAGATAATCTTGAATTAATTGCTGTGGATGGAGTTATCTTCATTTCCATCTTTATTTTGACTTTTTCTCCATGAAACCTTTTTTAAATTTCTGCAGAAGCATGTTGGGTTTTGACCTCCACTGAGCTTCAACGCACCTTATTAGCAGTTCTTAGACAAAACTTTTATGTAGAAGATGTTTCCTTGGTCGAAACTTTACCTGCTGCCATCAATTCAATATGGTTGAAGCAAGACTTTGATTCACATGGTCACCAATTACTCAGATTTGTTCCGGTTCTGTAACATATGCTTGAAAGTAGTCCACTATAGAAATAAAATGAAAACTAAGTACACCAATAAAACTTTTACCCAGCGTAGCAGCTGGGTGAAAAAGTATTCACTCTGCTACAGATTTGTTCAGGTTTTTTTGTTTTTGTTTTAATATCAGACATAAATAAAAAACAGTTTTAAAATTAAGATTTATTTTATTAATGAAGAAAGGCTTTCTACATTAACTTTAAAATCAGCTAGTGCCCTAAGCTAATTTTTAGCGCTTTAGCATTCCAGCTAACTTTGTAAACTTTCTGCGTACATTCTTAAACGCTAATTTACTTGGCTGTTTTGTAAACTTTCAGTTTAACAAAGTTCAGTATCTGCATTAAAATTTCGTTGTTTAATTTTAAGAATTATTCAAGTAGCTAGCCGTTAATATTCATGCTCTTATTTTGAAGAGTGTGAAGTCTCTTCTTTCCTCTCCTCACATTCTCTTGTCAACCTTCAAGCACCAATTTAATTTAACTTGTTCTGTAACCTCCCTTTTACATCTTGTTCTCTACTTTCCATGTTTTATTTTGTTCACGTATGTTTCTTGTTTGTATAATCTGAATTCAAGTTTTAGCATTAGCTTCTGCCAAAGATTGTGTTGGTGTTAGCAACAGCTAACATTTTAGACATTGCTTAAAACATAAAACCAAAAGAACTCAGGATGATTGTTAAAAATAATATTAAATAACTTCAGTTGGGAAAATGAAACTTGAAGATGAGCAATATGTTTGGAATAACTGCTCACCAAAACTTACATGATTATTGATGTCAGTAAGGCGGATGCATTTTAAAGTTGCTCTTTCAGAGTCCAGTCATATTCAGACTCATAAATCAAAGTATTCAGAGTTTCTCTCCTGGATCAAGACTTTGTAAACCTGACAAAACATTTCCAGGAAACTCCCACAGCATCTTCCCCCCGATCTCATGATCTTCCCACCTTTCTGCTTCCTCCCTCGCTCCGTTGCATTTCCATGCAGCAGCTCTGTGCAGCAGCGTTCCCATAGCAACGCTCGCCGACGTGCAGCAGGTCACCGTGTCACGAGGGACCGAGCGTCCCCCGCCTCCATTGGTTACCCGGTCTGGCAGCTCTGGCTGTGATTGGCCGGATCTCTTCCGGGTGTTTACCGAGACGAAGAGCTAAGCTGACTGATTACCAACCGCAGACACTGAGGCAGCGGAGAGGCAGCGGAGTAGATACATGAAAACACAGCACAGATCCAGTAATCACGTTAGCGGGAAATGGAGTCACAAAGAGAGATTACGGCTGTCATTGTGTTGCTGCTGCAGATTACAGCTGATGTAGCTGCGTTGCGTTGCTAATGTCCTCAAGTCAGGCAACAGAAAGTCGCTGCAAAACATTCAGGACCAAATGTTGCCATCAAAAGAGGCAACAGCATTTAGATCGCTGCAGATACCATCAAAGTTTGGCGTGTTTCAGTTTAGAAGCATCTAAAACTCTTGTTTTAGTAGTTCTAGTATGTTATGTTTGTCAATATACAGAGATGTTACTGTTTTTAAATAACAGTTTATGAATATGCAGGAGATTTACTGTAAAAATATGAAGAAAAATATGTTTTCTAAAAAATGGAAGTGTTTTTGGATACACAGATTTACTGTAAAAATGGAGAAAGTTTCTGTTTTTTAAATAATACAAGCGTTTGTCAATGTGCAGGAACTTTATCATAAGAAAAGGACAGAATTTCTGTTTTTAAGAAATAGAAAAGTTTGTGGATATATATGAGATTTACAGAAAATTCTGTTTTTAAATAAGATAATTGTTTTTGAATATACTGGAGATTTACTAAACAGAACATTCCAGTTCTAGATTAGTAGAAATGTGAGTAAATGTCATAGTTTATTCATAATTTGCGTTTCCATCTTCCTTTCAGTGCATTAAATCTTTTTCAGAAAAGCCAAAAACTGCATTAAACAAGCAAAAAAGCTTTAAGTTTTTAGAATTTCCATTAACCTTTTCTGATGTAACACTTCAAAATGTGCATAAAAAGACTTTGATGGAAACACGGCTTGTGAATTTTACATCAGATATAAAAAATTTCAATTTTGTCTCATCAATCCACAGAATATTTGCCTAAAAGTCTTGTGGATAGTTTAGATTAAATTGACATAGTTAGGGGCAGGATTAAAATGAATATGTCAGGTTGTTTGGGTAAAAGGTTTCCTATATCCTAGGAAACAAATTGTACTGTATATTTTTGACATCTCTACCTTTTTCCTTCTCCTGAACATCTATCTTTAACGCCTGTTGAATTTAATTTGCTGCACATCAGCACTTCCTCAGAACTGCTTGCTGTTGCATCACTTAGACTGAAGCTTCTCAGAAAGTTAAAATCTTGATGTTCCAACAAAAAGCAAAGAGATGGTTGGAAAACGGAAGAAGAGTCAAATTTAGAGGAAATGCGGAGATCGGTGTGCAACTGCTTTGGGTGTTTAGCTCTGACCACAGTCCGTTTCTTAAAATATTCCCTCTGACGATGCCGCCACAGCTCCTTCTCGGTCTGAATGATGACTAATTCCTTTATTCTTTACCAGTTTATCCTCTTAACCACTTTACCCAGTACAGATCAGATCGTCAACTCCAGGAAATTGGCACATTTCCGGTAGTTAACCTCTGTGCTTTCTGTACAGTTTCCAGATTAATGATAAACACCAGGAGTTCATCTACCAGGGCTGTTTTTAACTTTATTCTCCTCTATAACTATTACTATATTATTTACAACTATATTATCCCAAAACAGGTTATAGTTCCATAAATATCAAGTACAAAATGTTTATTAAAGTAAATTAATTTAATTTATAAAATGTAAAATAAAAAAGAACTAGTTATATCAGTGTTCTTAAATTATTATTTAACTGACGGTAATACTGGTAAATAAATGCAGAACAAAATCCAATGTAGGGCTGAAATAGTTAATCGAATTAATCCCAATGAATCAATTATTGAAAGAATTGTTAACTAATGTAGTAATCAATTAACTGTAAACTGAAGTATACAGGCTTAAAAAAGACAATTTGCCGAAAGTTCGACGCAGTCAGAACAATAATTGAGTAAAAGCTGTACAAAAAATCTAAATTTTCATCAAAATAAACTTATTTATATACATTAATTAATGTATCTATTATTGCTACCATTGTCATGCAGCAGTAATATACATATTTTTGGGACATTTTCATTAATTTATTAGTAATTTAGTTGTTATATTTCTACTTTTATTTTAAAAAAGTTTAAAAGGCTTTTGGCTCCAGCTGCAGCTTTATAAACAGATTACAGATTTTCTGTCACGTGTTTTTGGTGATGCAACATATTTTCCTCTTATCAGCGTCGAGCTGCTCCAGCAAAATGCAGTTTGCACCAAATGAAACTCAGCAATTGGCCAAAATAATAAATAATGCAGGAGCTGCCAACAGGGATGCTAACTTTGAGAAATACTGTCTGTATAAAAGATTTTATTTTCTCAAAAATACAGTGTTCGTGTTTCTGTTTGCAGATTTCATCACCCTCGTTTATGGAGAATCTTAATCTTCTTACTTTAAGCAACAAAAACGGGACTGACTGTTTTTGTGGGTCTTTTTCATGAAATTTCAGAGCAGATTTTTAATCCCTAAACAGAAATCTGTGAGACTCAGACAGAAAAAAAGGCCAATGGAAAAGCTCTTAAACGGATAAAAGTCTGAAACCGAGGTTTAGCTTCACACTGACCTTCCCTCTTTTCAGTGGTCAGCCACAGTTTGTCTCAACAACACATTTATCTACCCATCCAGCATGCGTTGTTCAATCCCACAGTAATGTTTTCAGGTTCTAAAACGATGCATAAATGAATAAGAATGGGAAAAAAAACCTGAAGAATTTTAATCCTTACTATCTGATGTTTTATTAATTTTTTGTGAAAAGCGCTGAAATTCGACAACCTGGAAGTTATTTGGACTCTGTTGTGACGTCCTTGTTTTCCAGTCGTAATCCGCGCCTCGTCTACAACCACTGCTGCTCCTCTGCAGGGCTCAGCTTACGTAACGGCGGTTTGGTGTTTGTAGTGAGGATTAGCAGAGCAGTCTGAAACATTAAACAAATCCAGATCTTTATCCTGGGAGCGTGTCCTCTGCCTCGGCTGATGCAGGGCGAGCTGGACAGTAAAAATAAGAAAATGTTTCATCTTTTCTGGTCTTTTCCGAGCTGAAGTCGCTTTTCAAACCCCTTCAACTGTTTAAACTTTTTTATATGTGAAATCTTAGCCCCGCCCCAGATGGTTTGAAAAAGCCCACCAAAGTGGGCGGAGCCAAGAGACACTGTGGGTGTGGCACCCCACAGTGGCCAAACTTTATTGATAAGTAACCAACTTATCAACTTAGTAACCATTTGACAGCTCTGTCAAAATGAGATTGACAGAGCTGTCAATCTCATTTTCATTTTGGGCCAGAATGTACTGATAAGACCGATTAACAAACTGTTAATATCTTAAAGGTGAAGAAGTGAGTAAGTCAGTTTAAGTAAGTCTAATTGCATGATTAATTAAAACAAGCTCATTAATTTCCTTTTGCATATTTTATTGTTTTTCTCTTTTTACCAAAAACTGGATGATGAAAGTCTTCAGTCTGGTGCTTTGGTCTCAACAAACCCTTTTCTTGAAGGACAATTTTGTTTCCAGAGACTCATAATTAATTTTATTTGTTGTTTCTGTTGTTTTGTTTATTTATTTTGGATATTTAAAATGTTTGTTCTACTTCTTTAGATTCACCTCTCATTAAAATGGCTTTTTCAGTTCTGAACTTTAAACTTTCCTTGGTCCCCATGAGGTTGTTTGAATCACGGGTTTCCAAACTTTTCCATGCCACTTCCCCCCAAAGGAGCGTTAACCCCCTCTACAAATCTACAGACAATGCTGCAACATACATACAGAAACATCAACTTTTAGAGTGGTTTTATTTACTATTCAGTAATTATTGCATTCAATTTGCATAAATGTTAAGTCATATTGTTTGATTTTAGATGCCACAGTCAAATTTTACACCACAGAACAATAAATAAAGTCGTAATACTGCGACTTTATTAGCAGACAATGCAATTTTTCAACATTTGATTATAAAAAAATATGTAATATTTTATATTATTCTCATAAGATTTTATTCTATTCTCACAGCGTATGTTTTTTGTAGTCAGGTTCTTGTGGTTTGAATGAATTTCCCTGGCAGCCAATCAGAAAATTAGCATCAGAAATAACATTTAAGTCAATTATTTGAACTTATATTTAATTAAAAAAATATGATTGAATAATATAAAACAAAAATTATGTTGAAAAAAGATTTATAAGTTTATGCATAAAACTTTTTTTTTATTACCGGTACGTTTTTTTTCCTCATCTTCTCTCCAACTGTCTGGGGTCCCCACAGCGCCCCCTGGTGGCCTCCGCTTTGAGAACGCTGTGCTAAGTTTGACAAGAGGCTGAACTCCAAAGTTGTGTCACCAAAAGGCTTTTTGATGAATGAAATCTTAATTTAAGCATAGAGTAAGGCCATATTTAAAGATTTCCATCCTCAGAGTGAAACACAAACCCTCAGATGGTTTTTAACTCAGACAGGAAACATGTTTGTTGTTTGGCATGTGATCCAACCGCTTCAGTGTTTCTGCATTCTTGATCTCATTGCTGTCGGTGTTTTCGTGTGACTGCCTTGCGCCTGCAGACGGTTTGAGGCCCATATGATTTAGCAGCGCCTTCCGCTGGCGCCTCCAGGCAGAAATCAGGAAGATTGTTTTGACGTGCGAGCTGCGAAGCGGATTCTCCTCACAACTGTACAGGCCAGAGGTTGAAGCCCTGTCACATTGGAAAGGTCTGTTTTACGTCAGCGCAGCAGTGACTGGTTCACGGCTGGAAAGAGAAGATAACCTGATGTACCGCTGCCTCGTTTCTGTCCTGTCAGAGATTTCATTTTGCAGATTCATATTTTCCCCACAGAACTGTAAGAAAGGCTGGCCGATAAATCGATTTTATTGATTAATTACATTTTTGGCTTTTGAAGATCTGGATTTTTTTTCAAAATCTTCAATGCACTCCATGAGTTTTCATAATTCAGAGGGCGGCCATCTTGTTTGACAAGCAGGTTTTACAGCTTCTATTTATTTGGACTTTGAATTTCAGTCAACCTGACTATAAAATATAAAAATAATGGCATATTAGGGCCACTGGAGAAACAAAACAATTAGTACATTTCTGCCAAAAAAAATTCAGAAATATTTAAGTTAATTATCTAGAAAAAACAAGAAACTTTTCTAGCTTGAAAGGTTGAAAATGGGCAAGAAAAAAAACTCCGAAATTTTGAGGTAAATTCTCCAAAATGCTCTCAAAAAGTCTCAGAAATGTCTGTTTGAAAAGTCCAAAATTTGCTAGAATTTTTTTTTTTTTTTAGATTAAGCTCAGAAATTTTCTAGAAATAATTTGAAAAGTTGGACATTTCTATCAAAAACTCTCAGAACTTTTCTAGAAAAATCTTGGACATTTCTAAGTTTCAAAGGTTTTCTTTTTTTCAGAAATTTGTCTAAATTTTAATTTTTCTGCATATTTTTGACATTTTTCCTCATTATAAAGACTTTTTCCTAGAAATTTAAAGGTGTTCGTATGGTAAAATTGTGTTGTTATTTTTCCTAATATCATGTTTATTTTGTTGTAATTAAACGTTCTCGAAGCCTGGCCCTGATCGTCCATCATACAACCCACAGAGGGGTTGGTTGAAATAAAAGCCACTTTTTGAAAAATATTTTCAGTTATTTGTAATTTCTTTTTTAGAAAAGAATCAGAAACTGATTAAAATCGGAGCTCAGATCATGTGTGAAACGAGTCGTAGATTTTATTTTTAAGCCACATCTCTAACTGTAAGCAGACCTGAATGCATTGGAAACGGCTCCTTGCTGGTTTTTCAGCACCATGGAGAGCGACCAGAAAATATTTCATTTACTCCGACGTTTCAGAGTCAGGCTTGTAAACGTTCCAAGAAGCAACAACGGCCCACACGCTGCCTCACATATATTCCCTCATTTGCACTCGCTGCTGGCAGCTGATCGGGCCGTAAGTCCTGCAGTCAGCAGCACCGCGGCGCCCGGGAGAGCCTGACTTCAGGAGGGCAGGAAAGCCCTTTGGATAAACAATTTACAAGTTCAGTCATATTTCCAATCATCACAACTGCATATTGTTATTTAAATAATCAATCAAGTTTATTTGTGTAGCACATGAAATCAACAAGGCATCATAAAAGCACAAAAATACAAAGTCATAAAAGACACAGTCAACCAGTATTCATTATATTTTGTCAAGCAGTGCTATCATTATACATCTAATATGTTGATTAATGTTTCATTTATAATGTTTCAAGTACGACTCTAAACTGGTGGGTTTTAGCCTTTATTTAAAGGAACTCGGTGTTTCAGCATTTTTGCAGTTTTCTGGAAGTTTGTTCAGGATTTGTGGTCCATAGAAGCTGAATGCTGCTTCTCCATGTTTGGTTCTGGTTCTGGATGCAGAGCAGAACCAGAACCAGAAGGCCCTGAGAGGTCTGGAAGGTTGCTATGACAACTGCAGATCTTTAATGTACTGTGGTGCTAAACCGTTCAGTGACTTATAAACTAACAGTATTTTAAAGTTTATTCTCTGAGCTGCAGGGAGCCAGTGGAGGGACTTTAGAACTGGGTGATGTGCTCCATCCTCCTGGTTTTAGTCAGAACACCAGCAGCAGCGTTCTGGATCAGCTGCAGCTGGAGGATTGATTTTTGTAGGCAGGTCTGTGAAGACGCTGTTGCAGTAATCAATGCGACTAAAGATGAATGAGTTTTTCTAGAAAATGTTTGACTCTTGAAATTTGAAAATGTCTAACTTGAGATTAATCACAACATTTCTCAAGTATTTATAGCTAATTTATGAGTTTTCAAACTCAGAAATTTCCAATTTGTTCTAGAAAATTTCTGATATGATCTAAATTTCTGCAGTTTTTCTAAAAACTTTTCAAATTTTGAAACTGAAATTTTCATGTTTTTTCTAGAAAATTTCTGAAATTAATTTCAAATTTTCTGAGTTTTTTGGTGCACATTTTCAACTACTGCAACTCAGAATTTATCAAAAATAATTCTACAAATTTTCTGAGACTAACCTTAAGACGTTTTGGCAGAAATTTATTCCTCATTTTTCCCCCTTTGTAACACACCATCATAATAAAAACCATAATAGTCACATATTTATGCAGCTGCAGCATCAGGTATGATATTTTTCTTCATTTCAGTGTTTTTATTTTACTAAAACGTGTCGACAGTCTCTTAATATCCAGGACTCTGCTTAGCTCCCTGTTTGGTTTCCTTCTGCACAGTCAGCGCTCTCCTCCTCCTCCTCTTCCTGATTCTTCTTCTTCTCCTCTTCCTCCTGGCTCTGCTCCAGCTGTAAAGCATCCATTTGATAAAATCTCATTAAGCTGTTGCTCACGTATGTGTGTGCGTTCTTTGATCCGTCTCTCATATGGCCGTACAGCTGTGTGCTGACATGATTACAAAGGGTTGACCAGATGTGTTGCCCATCTGTCTCTGACACAGGCCCTGTGCGAGTGTGTGTGTGTCAGTGTGTGTGTGCAGGTATGGGGGCAGATCTTGGGGTTTGGAATTAGCACTGCTTGGCATGCGGATCGGTGTGTGTGAGTCTGGCTCCGTTCACCACTTCCTGCTTTCCCTGACCCTTGGGCCCAGCAGGGAGCCGTTTGTTTGCGATGCAGACGCAGGACGTGGAAGCAGTCCTTATATGGGCATGTAGTCGTGCGTTTGCTCCAGAATGAATCAGAGTGCTGTTACATCAGAGGGGTCGGGCAGGCGGGCGGGATGGATCGCTTGCTCTCCGATTGGAACACACACTTCCGCTGTAGAGTGTGTGTGAGAGGAAAGCTGGAAACACACAGGCACACACGCACACACACACTCTGATGGCCTACTTTCCAGCAACTCTGAGATGCAGGGATTGTTCTGCAGCAGGAATGATATGAATGAAGGGAGTGTGACGACAGAAACTTCTAAACTTTACAAATAAATCTGAAAAAATTTGACTCACACATAATAATTAAACATATTCAGCTTAATTTAATGATCATAAAATAAACAAGATGCTTTGTTTCTCCTGCCAAATTCACAATATTCTCCTTTTGTTAGATTTTATTGAAAAACTTTGGTTTTGGTTGTTTTTTTTTTGTAATTAAAGCCAGTAAATGTAATCTGTTCTACTGCACCAATAACTTTCTTTTTAAGTGGTTTTATGCCTTTGTTCTTTTTGTTTGGTTTTTGTGATGTCTTTGTGTGCAAATTTATTGACAATTTGTTTCGTTCTGCAATATTTTGCCTAAAACTGCCTCAGTGCTGCCCTCTTTAGGTTGAATGCTGGCTACTGCAGTTGCATTTTCTTATTGGTTAGGAACATCTTGGTTGGTTACATTGGTGGCTGGTGGCTTTTTTCAAACTTCAAACTACTAGAAAATAAAAGAAAAAGTGATTAAATTTCAGCCAAAACATTTTGAGATTAATCTCAGAAATTTTGTATGAAATTTTTTAAAATGTGCTCAAAAAAAATCTGAAATTTTGACTTTTAAAAGCTCAAAAGTTTAAAATTTGTACCAAAACAATTGGAAATTTTGAGATTAGCCTCAGAAATATTTTAGAAATAAAACTAGAAAATTTCCAAGTATGAAAAATCAATCTTCTTTTAAACTTTTTAAATATAAATTTCCACGTTTATTCTAGGAAATTGGAGACTAGTTTGACACTAGTCTCAAAATTGCATTTTTTTTTCTTGCAAATTTTACATTTTTCAAATATAGAACGTCCCTAATTTTTGCTAGACAATTTCTAAAAACTTCTCAGTCTTTTTAGGAAATTTTTTGACTTTTCAAATGTATAATTTTTTTTTATTTTTCGGAAAAATATCTCAGCTTAATTTCAAAATTTCTTCGCTTTTTTGGCGGAAATGTACTCCTTTTGTTCCATGTACAATGGCCCTGATAAGCCGTAGTCTCACTGTAATACTTCAAAATGCACATAAAAATGTGATGGAAACACTGTTAGTCTGAAGTCAGTAACCAGCGGTTCCCATCCTGTTTATCACAGTTCTAAGGGTTGTATTTTAGCATCTGACCCGTGTTCGTTCTGGTCTGTTCCTCCAGGAACATTTCAGGGTCAGTGGGTCGGAGGGATGCGTCACGGCTACGGCGTCCGGCAGAGCGTTCCATACGGCATGGCGGCCGTCATCCGCTCTCCTTTACGCACCTCCATAAACTCTCTCCGTTCTGGTTCGGAGCACAGCAACGGAACCGCGCTGCTGGACCGAACGGGCGCCCTGGTTCCGGGCCCGCCCACGGTTCCGGGAACTCTGACCACCAGCGTCTCCATGTGCAGCACGGGCAGCAGCGGCAGCAGCCCAGCGGTGTCCCGCGGAGGCTTCGTGTTGACGGCGCACAGCGAGGCGGAGCTGCTGAAGGGGAAGAGGAAAGGAGGATTGTTCCGGAGGTCCATCCTGTCCGGCCTCAAGCTCAGGAAGTCCGAGTCCAGGAGCTCTCTGGCGTCGCAGAGGTCTAAACAGAGCTCGTTTCGGAGCGAGGCTGGGATGAGCACCGTCTCTTCGGCCGCATCGGACATCAACTCCACCATCAGGTAACCTGAATCAGCAATTAGAACCATTAAATACCTGGATTTACAGATGACATTTTATTCAGAAAAAAAATACATTTATTACGAACTGGTGGTAAATCTTATATCCACACATAATTTATAAAGTGACCTATTATGCTTCCTTGAATAGAACAGAACAAGACAGGTCTATGGTCTATACAAAACCTCTTCATTAAAAATAATTCTTAGATAAAGGGATTTTAGCTGATTTAGGGCATATTGTTCCTTTAAATCCAAATAATTTGCTACTGGCCACGTCCCCTAACTCAATGTTTGGACACACACGTGAAAATAACTGCAAATAAATGTGCAATTATATACCAAACATCTTTGAAAAGCATTAGTAGAGTCTCCTGCGCGATCAACAAGAATCCAGTAAGAGATTTCTGGATGATAAGTCAACAATAAAACACTTCGTCTTTTCCAGCAGCCATTGTTGTGCATCCAACGGTAAAACCAGCTGCCCAAACGTGTTGGATCTCTGATTGGGTTGCTGGGTGATGGGTGGAACTTTGCTGGGGTTGCTACGTAACGTCACAATGCTCTTCAAATGTGACTTCACATTCAGGAGGTTTTTGAATCACCGCACTTTACAAGCACTAAAAAGCATTAACTTACTGCCAAAAAACGTCTCGCTGTTTTTTTAAGCTCCTGACATTTTTTTAGAAGCTGCTATGACCCAAATGGAAGAACAAAAACATACTAAATGTGAATTTTGCATCGTAGGTCCTCTTTAATTCTTCTCGTCTAAGGCAAAATCTTTGCAGCTGCATTTTTCAAGCAAAAACTGAGGACAGAAATTTGAATTTCCAGGTTCAAACACATCCAGTTTCCAGTGCAAATATCTTTGTACATTTGAAATAAGACAAAATTAACTTTCTAGTAACTTTTCAGTCAATAATTCCTTAATATTGATTTTTAAAAGTGGTAGTTCCACTTTTCTGACATTATAAGTAAAATAATCTGCCATTGGAACTAGTACGTTTTTAGAATATAAATATTATTGACTTAACACAAACTCCCCTGTCTTACTTTCAAGTACATTTGACACACTTAAATACTACTCTCCATTTCAAAATCCAAATATATATTTTTTGGTTTCTACTCATGTAAGGTTAAAATCTATCTCTGTAATAACACCACAATTTGTTGTTGTGGCACAGATGGAGCAATTTAGGATGATGAAGTATCTGGTGTTCACGTGTTGTTATGAGGGGCCCAAATGAAAATCTGCTCAGGGCCCCAGAAAGGTTTGGGCCGGCCCTGTGTGGTTTTCCCAGATAAGAAATAGTTTTAAAATAAAAGCATAAAACATTGCGACCTTTGCCCTTTCCAGCCTCGGAGACGCAGACGCGGAGCTGGCGGTCGCGGACGACGACGTTGACGCCACAGCAACGGAGACGTACTGCGGGGAGTGGAAGAACGACAAGCGGACGGGATTCGGCGTGAGTCGGCGGTCCGACGGGCTCCAGTACGAGGGCGAGTGGCTGAGCAACAAGCGGCACGGCTACGGCTGCACTACATTCCCCGACGGCACCAAGGAGGAAGGGAAGTACAAGCAGAACATCCTGGTGAGCGGCAAGCGGAAGAACCTGATCCCACTCCGCGCCAGCAAAATCCGGGAGAAGGTGGACCGAGCCGTGGAGGGGGCCCAGAAGGCGGCGGACATCGCCCGGCAGAAGGCCGAGATCGCTCTGTCCAGGTAGGAGGTCCGAATGGTTCTGGTTCTCAAAGGCAAATCCTCAGAAAATCATTTTAGTTTAAAGTTTTTACTGTAAAATAACAACGACCGGACCAAATCCTCCTGTTCGGGTCCGATGCTCTTCACTAGAGGAACATCACAAGCATCTACAAACGCTTCTAACTTTCAGATCAAATAACTTTATTTTCTCCCAAGGGGCAATTTACTTTGCAAATGAATACATAACATGAAAAAAACTGCAATAAAAATACACCGCAACATCCGCATAACACATGGTACAATTATATAGCGCCACAGTTTGTTGAACTTCAACCTAAATTAGTTTTTTTTGCAGATAAATTGTATAAATCGATCCTAGACAATGCCATGACTTTGTGACATTTTGTTTACATTTGTTTAATTCTGAAATATAGAGTGCAGTTCTATAATTCTCAGCTTGGTTGATGTTTGTCACACAGCTCGGTGTTAAAGCTGCAGTATATAACTTTTATAAAAACACGTTTTTCACATATTTATTAAAACTGTCTCTATGTTCTGACAAAATAAAACGAGATGGATAATCTGTGGAGAGATTGATCTCCTCCGCCTCCTTCCTGAACTGCCATTGCTGCCTGAAGAACCAATCAGAGCCAGGAGGAGGGCCTGAGCGCTGTCAATCATCCTTGTAAATGCGCTGCTAAATGTGCTAATGGCAGAGACACATTACAGGAAAACCATTTATCTGCCATTACTATGCCTTAGCGACTGGTGCTTTCTCGTGTTCGCAGCCGTAGTTTCCGATTATAGGAAAAAGTCGCAACATTTGTTACTAATCACTTTTTTGAAAAAGTCACTAGAGGATCTCAAAAGTTGCTAAATATTGCAACAAAGTCACTAAGTTGGCAGCAATGCTTCTCCCTCTTAACCCCCTCTGCTCATCAGCATCCCTCTGCCAAGAGACAGAGGTAAATCCAAAGCTGCTTCAAGTATTTTATCAATAATAAGTCAAAGCAACGCTTTTATTGCCGTCTATTTTGATTATATTACCAAATAAATGAAAAATGTAAAGCTGCCATGTGCGAGTGGCGCATTGCTAATCAGCAGAGCTGTAATGGTCCGTGAATATTTGTTATAGCCGTTTCAGTTGAGCATGCGGTGTACCCTTTTAAATCTGAGCACATGCAGAAGTGATTATGTGCACAACACAGCGTTCTGTAGCACAACTTTTAAAAAACCACTGAACGCACTCCCAGCTTTTACTAAAACCTGCTCTTTGGGAAAATCAAAGTTTCTCATGCAGCTGCAGTGACGTCGGGGAAAGAAATGTGGATTGAACCAAAACTTTGTCAGTATTTTCATAAAAGAACAAAAGCAAGTGATTTTATGAATCAGATTATTTTTATTATTTTAAAAAAGCTACTTATTGGCCAATCTTTGAAGTTTTTTCTCTTAGCGAATTAACAGTGAATTTAAATTGAACATATGCTGTGAACTTTAATATTTGTGTGCCTTTACTCTTCTACTAATAACTTCATTAATCACAAATGTCTACAAATACACCATTATAATGAAACAGAACCATTTAAAACATAAGTTGATTAGTGAAATAATCTTCGGCTAATTTAGTAATCGATTAATTGTCCATTTACTAAAAAAACAACACAGTCAGAGCAGAAATTAAGCCAAAACTGTACAAAATATATACAAATTTTGCATTTAAAATAAAATAAGAAAATCATCTTTATTTGTAAATATGTTCTACCCAGAACTTTTCAGGTGGCAGTTTTAACTTAATCTGGTTCAAATTATGTAAAATAAATAAAAAAATATCTTCTACTAAGGAACTTTTGCATCCAGTTATTAATCAGTTAATCCAAAAACTAATCAACACATCGGCCCTACACTGTATTCATGCTAAGTCAGGCGGTTGACATGTTTATTTTCTCATTTATAGCATGAATATAATTGTTTATTTTCACGTCTTAATATATTTCTAATATTGTACTAAAAAGGCTTATTTTTCAATCTGATAATTAATTGTCACAATAGTCCTTTTTACTTTCATTCTGTCCTCCATGTTTACCTTGAACACTCACTTGTTAGCGATGCTAAGCTAACTGAAGCGTCCTGATTGAGAGGAAACAGTCCTGCAGCTTCCTGGATCATGTTTCTTCCATTTCGTTTTATATTTTGAATCAGTGACAGAATAAGATCAGGCTCGGGGTTAAACTGGGTCGAGGGGTTAGGGAGGGTTTAGGCGGCAATCGAAGCGAGACGGTCCAGGAAACTGGAGCCTGTTCCCATTTAGCTAAACGCTGAGCACATCCGGGGTTAATGCTTCTGTCCTGACCTGCTTCACAGCGGCTAACAGCTTCAGGGTGAGATATGAGACTCAGGTTTTAGTTTTAGGACTTAGAGGAGGAATTAATTTACTGTCCCAGAACCTAAAGATAAAAATTCATATTACTATTGAAGCCTGGTGGCATTGAAGGCTTTCAGACTGTTGTTGAGGTCAGGCTATGATGCAGAAACTTTTTAGTGACTTGGCTTTAAAGCGTAACCAGGTCAGAACGATATGGATGAAAAACATATCACGATATAAGCATTTCATATCGGTCGATATTGATTATTAGAGATTGGATTTTTGGTTAAATAATCTGAAATCCTGCCAAACTGGTGGCCGGGACTTTTCCTTTTCTGTCTACGGTTTTCTCTCCGCTGTTGTTTTTTATTTTTAAGCAGTTATGAGGCGCAGTGTTGAAACTTTAAACCGCTGCTACAAGTTGCTTAACAGGTTGTTGCTAGGTAACCAAAGAGTGAGTGAGTTAGTTGATGCCATAGTTGCTCATCTAAAGCCTTTCCTTTGCCTACAACTCCCAGAATGCTGTGTGGTTTTTGGATCAGAGCTCAGTGACTATTTTATATATTCAGACATTGATATTGATCATGTGTCTATTGCAATATGTATTGTTATTGATTTATAACAATATAGATCCAGCTCTAATCGTAGCCAGAGAGACCGAATACTTTTTCAACAAGTACTTTGTTACTGTACTTAAGTAAATTTTTTATGTATCTGTACTTTACTGGAGTAAATTTTCTCTTGGGTACTTTCGACTTTTACTCCACTACATTTTATATAAAGTAGCTGTACTACATTTGTACTACACTGCAAAAACAAAAAACACTTTGCAAAGTATTTTTGGTCTTGTTTCTAGTGCAAATATCTTATTACACTTGAAATAAAACAAAACTAACATATAAGTAACGTTTTATCAAGAAATAGCTTGTTGTGAATTAATTCCTTAATATTTTTGAAAAAGTACTAGTTCTCCTGGCAGATTTTTTCACTTATAAGCAGGAAAAAAGAGAAGTAGAAGTTTTTTGAAAGTGTGACGGTGAATGAAGCTTCTGTCTGAAAGTGGGTTAGCTCCTCTATCGGGTTAACATTTGACCTTGGAGCAAATCAATTGTAATAACATGTAGCATCTCTGACCTCGTGGTCATGGAGTTGGTGTGTGAACAGATTCAGGAGTGCAGAATGAAGATGCAGACAGAACGAAAGTTCTCAGAGAAATTTAAACATCACAAAAAACAAGAAGTAAACTGTGAGGAATGTTATTATGCTGAAAACTATTGAACTGCAAAAACACAAAATCTTACTAAGACGTTTTGGTTTAGTTTCAAGTGCAAATATGTTCATAAACTTGATATAAGTCAAAACTAATTTAATCCTTAACATTAATGGAAAAAGTAGCAGTTTCATTGGCAGATTATTTCACTTATAATGATTTTTTGTCATGTTTTTAGTGAAATAATCTGCCAATAGAACAAGAACTGTTTCATTTTTCAAATTATTTACTTAAAATAAGCTCATGCATCTTGGTGAGAAGTTACTTATAAGTAAGTTATAAGTAACTTATAAGTGTGCTAAGATATTTGCACTAGAAACTAGACCAAAAATACTTGATAAGATTTTGTGTTTTTGCAGTGTGTGAAGATGAAATGAATGAGCTCTGATCAGTTTTTTCTTTTTTGGGAAGATTTCAGTCCAAGGCTTTGGATTTCTAATTCAATTCAACAATAATTTATTTTTGTCCCAAAGGGAAATTAAGTGTTGTCATAACTCATTTCATCTAAGAATCTTCTAAGAGTCACTGTGGATAGTGGTGCTGTGGGCAGGAAGGATCTCCAGTAGCAGTCAGTGTTGCAGCGAATCAGAAGAGGCCTCTGACTGAAGACTGTTGCTTTATGACACTGTCATGACCGTAATGACACGCTAACTGATCAATATCCAGGAAGCAGAGACAATATGTCCTGGATGAACCATTGGTTGCTAGCAAACATGCTAATCTACCTCATTTGCTTTTGCCGCTCCTCTTGAAGTCTCTATCCGTTATGATTGATAGAAGAGTTGAACTTCAACTCATCTGGGATTTGGAGGTCGTAGTTCAGGAGTTATTTGAGCTTTTCAGGTGGCACCAGTTGTGAAAACATGCCTTGTTGTCATGGTTACGCACCATGTTAGCTGTCCGAAAGTGGAAAAGTAATTGCAGCTCCAAAACTAGAGGGAGAAAACACAAGAGCGTTACTCCAACATGCTGCCACTATGAGCAGTGCTATTCTAGAAAAGAGCTAATGTAACAAAAATAAAAAAAACAAATCATATCAGTCACTTTCTATAGCAACTGTGTTTCTGTTTTATCTTATAAAAGGTTGAATCGCTCAGCTTTGTTTCTTTCTCACAGATGTGACATTTTCACATTCATATGCACTGCCGTTAATCCTGTTAAACCTCAGTTTCTGACTGCTGAGGGAGACATTGCTCTGATATTTTGAGGACAGGGTCATGAGAAAGAGGAAAAAAGCCTTGACATATTTCTGGGGACAGATAGTGTCCTTGTTTAAAGTAGGATGTCACTTTGTTGCCAGTTTTAAGTGGATAAACTCATTCCTAGAAAGTTTGTGAAGTTGGAGATGGAAACAGAGGACGATGAGACATTTTATGTCCTCACTTTGTCTGTGAGGCAAGCTGGGACATATTCACTCGCCGGCCACTTTATTAGGTACACTTGTGTGGTTGCACCTCCTGCCTGAGTATTCTGGCTGATCATTTCTGTCCCTTAATGGCTACATTACCCATGTTCAACCAGCTGGTTTCCTTAAAGTGGACATATCATAGAGACTTTTTCCACACTTAAATCATTCAGCTCTGGTCTATTTAAAATGGAATTGTGATAATTTGATCTGAATTTCTCATTATTGTAGCTCCACACGCTCCTCTTTTCCTCCTGTTCTGAGGTTCGTCTGAATTTTATTCCTCCTTATTGTCTAACTGCAATGGCCCTAATAAGACGTCATACCAAAGTGTGGTGTTGGAAAAGTTTGAAAACAAACCTTCTAAGAACTTGAAAAGTGTTTGAATTTTACTGTAGTGTACAAACTGAGGTTCCTGATGTGAAGAATGATGGTGCAGATCAGACTCTCTCCCTCCAGAATTACCCTGTTCTGCATACACTTTTAGCCTGGCCTGGCTCTCCACTCTCTTACACACACATCAACAGAAACATCTAACCCAGATTCCTGCAGCACCGTACAGCTTCAGCATGCGTGTCCCAGAACAGAGCAGCAGGGTATTTCCTTGAGGAACTCCAGGAGAAACCCTGAGAGGTGAAACAGTCACAGGATAATTGCTGCAATTCTCTTTCTCGGAGCAAAGTGAAAGCACTTAGGAAAACTGGTTCAAGGAGGATCTGGCTTACTTCCTAGAGATGGCGCACGTTTCTAGCGTTGCCACTTCTTGGGATGTTTCTGCAACCTGAGCGGGGAGGTCGGAGGTAAAGGTTGAGTCAGGACCTGGTGGGATTGAATCTGCTGTCCGCATGCCTGATGTTACAGTAAATCCAGGATTTATTTGCGCGCTCGCCGGCTGATGTGCCCTCGTTAGCGCAGTCACATGTGCTGATGTAACCGATGTGTCACTAAGCTACCTGTGATCAGTGAAAACCAGATAAACACACCAGTGACTCACTGTGCTTTGTGGTCGGAGCCTCTTGCTGCAATTCTGTGACCTCGTTTCATCAGCTCGCCTGAAGCCCAACACACACACACACACACACACACACCCACACCCCCACCCACACACACACACACAGAATCACTGCTACATTCACTCTGTTTGCATCCCATAACAGGACGTCGCTTTAATAAACATACATTTTATGAAATACAACTCCAGCTTTAAAGGGGCAGGGTTGCCAGATTTGACAGTTTCCAACCCAAAAACAATGTAAAACCCGCGCAACTCCAAAAAATGAGCACAAATCTTAGCCTCTAATACAATTCATGATTGTATTAGAGACTAAGATTTGTAGTATTTGTAATATTCTGACCAGAACCAGATCCCACTGGGACTCTAAAAAGGACTTGACTCTTTGAACCCAATCAAACTTGACTTTTTTGTGTTGATATGTCCTTTTAATTTATGTTGCTGCCCTGGGATTTCTGTTTTAAAATACTACTACACAGTGACACTTGATTAACCAGTGACTAATCATTGATGTCATCTTGGAGAGATTTCAAAATTAATTGAACTAATAAGCGTGATAACACAGCACTTTATAAAAAAAAGATTTGTGCTTTTCTGCCACACAATGGCAACTATTTTGTAAGAATTTTTCTCTGAAACTTTTCTAGAAACCTGTCAAATTTTAACTACCCTCCCAAATATGGTAATATGAGTTACAACAGCATTTCATTTCTCTTTGGGATCAACAAAGTCCTTTTGAATTTGAAGCTGGTTTTTCCAGCCAAACGTGTTCAAAAGCAGACAAATCTGGCAACACAGAAAGCAGGTCTTTGGGTCTCTACTGCTTCCAAAAACAGCAACACAGTTTTGAGAAAAAAGAAACAACAACAACAACAAAAAACACCCGGGTTTTTTTCGGCAATAACTTAATGTCCTGGAATATGAGATGTTTCAAAAACCTGCAGAATGCGCCATCACCTAGCAACCCCAGCGGAACTCCACCCGTTGCCTAGCAACCTAGTCTGAGTTCCAGGACATTTGGTCAGCTGGTTTCACAACTAAATGCACTTTACAGTGCGCTGTACATTTGTATAATTGTGCATCTGTTTGCAGCTATTTTCAAGTGAGTGTAAACATTGAGTTTGGGGGCGTGGCCAGCAGCAGAATACTTAGATTTAAAGTGACAGAGACCCTAAAACGTTTCATTCTGAAAGGAGCTCTGAACTGAGCAAACTAAAATCTCATCATCAAAGAATGATCTTTGTGAATAAAATGTAATGAACTTGTTTTGTACAGGCTACAAACCTATCCTAACCTGTTCAAGGAAGAGTAATAGGCCACCTTTAAGATGATCTTCATAGCAGAAATCAACTGATTTGCTTGTACGCCTCCCAGAAAAGGGACCATATCAGCCTGGTGTGTCAACAGATTTACGTCCCCACAACTTGATTGAACGCACGAATGATTAGCGGTGATGCAAACCGGAAGGCTCAGTGAGATATGAATCATCGTCCTCATCATCAGCTGCTTCAGAGCGATGGCAGAGATGATGGAGGAGCTTAGAGCGTGAGACCTGGATTAGACTTTCTCCTCGGCTCGCTGCGCTTTGTTTTGTCTCTCAGCCTTTGTTTTTCTCGCTCGTCTCTCTTGGCATCGATCTCCCTGCTTGTTCATTCAGTGCTAATCCATGCCCCACTGATCTATTTTAGAAATGTCTTGTGATTCAGAGAAAACAAACTCACATTTAGCATGAAAACTGAAATGTACGGAAGACCAGAAGGGCCATTAATCAATAAAGAAAAAAATACATCATTGCAAACAAACCTGTGTGTCTTCAAATCTAATTTGAAAACTTAAAAACAATTCATAATAAGCAGCGTTGTTTAAAAGTTTCACAAACAATTAAACCCAAAGCATTGTAATTATGCATGAACAAATATTTTAAAAAAATTTTTTGTTTGTTTTCTTAGAAGTGAGCAGCACATTTCAAGAAAGATTTTATTGCATTTTTTCCTACAGACCATCAGAAGTTAGAATTTAATGTAGGACTGAAACAATTAATCATATTGGTTATTGATATAATTGTCAACTAATTTAGTATTAGACTAATCACTAAGTGGACACAAAAAATGCCATTTGCTAAAAAATGACATATTCAGAGCAGTAATTTAGCCAAAACTTTATGGCAAGTGAGTGTAAACATTGAGTTTGGGGGCGTGGCCAGCAGCAGAATACTTAGATTTAAAGTGACAGAGACCCTAAAACGTTTCATTCTGAAAGGAGCTCTGAACTGAGCAAACTAAAATCTCATCATCAAAGAATGATCTTTGTGAATAAAATGTAATGAACTTGTTTTGTACAGGCTACAAACCTATCCTAACCTGTTCAAGGAAGAGTAATAGGCCACCTTTAAGATGATCTTCATAGCAGAAATCAACTGATTTGCTTGTACGCCTCCCAGAAAAGGGACCATATCAGCCTGGTGTGTCAACAGATTTACGTCCCCACAACTTGATTGAACGCACGAATGATTAGCGGTGATGCAAACCGGAAGGCTCAGTGAGATATGAATCATCGTCCTCATCATCAGCTGCTTCAGAGCGATGGCAGAGATGATGGAGGAGCTTAGAGCGTGAGACCTGGATTAGACTTTCTCCTCGGCTCGCTGCGCTTTGTTTTGTCTCTCAGCCTTTGTTTTTCTCGCTCGTCTCTCTTGGCATCGATCTCCCTGCTTGTTCATTCAGTGCTAATCCATGCCCCACTGATCTATTTTAGAAATGTCTTGTGATTCAGAGAAAACAAACTCACATTTAGCATGAAAACTGAAATGTACGGAAGACCAGAAGGGCCATTAATCAATAAAGAAAAAAATACATCATTGCAAACAAACCTGTGTGTCTTCAAATCTAATTTGAAAACTTAAAAACAATTCATAATAAGCAGCGTTGTTTAAAAGTTTCACAAACAATTAAACCCAAAGCATTGTAATTATGCATGAACAAATATTTTAAAAAAATTTTTTGTTTGTTTTCTTAGAAGTGAGCAGCACATTTCAAGAAAGATTTTATTGCATTTTTTCCTACAGACCATCAGAAGTTAGAATTTAATGTAGGACTGAAACAATTAATCATATTGGTTATTGATATAATTGTCAACTAATTTAGTATTAGACTAATCACTAAGTGGACACAAAAAATGCCATTTGCTAAAAAATGACATATTCAGAGCAGTAATTTAGCCAAAACTTTATG